>JAVKPL010016164.1:0-139093 GCA_032173675.1 Gastrolobium villosum
CACATTATTAGGAGGAGGCAATTTCTCAATTAACATCAATTTGGCCTCATCTACCTCAATCCCTTTTTTAGATATTTTATGTCCTAGGACAATTCCCTCTTGTACCATAAAATGACATTTCTCCCAGTTAAGTACAAGATTTGTGTTTTGGCATCTTTTTAACACATGAGTTAAATTTAACAAGCATACATCAAAACAAGAGCCAAAAACAGAGAAATCATCCATAAATACCTCAAGGATTTTCTCCACCATATCAGAAAAAATGGAGAGCATGCACCTTTGAAATGTGGCAGGTGCATTACATAGACCGAATGGCATTCGTCTATAAGCAAAGACTCCAAAAGGGCAAGTGAAAGCTGTTTTCTCTTGGTCTTCTGGTGCTACTGGGATTTGGTT
Organism: Gastrolobium villosum; assembly: GCA_032173675.1. Taxonomy (NCBI): domain Eukaryota; kingdom Viridiplantae; phylum Streptophyta; class Magnoliopsida; order Fabales; family Fabaceae; genus Gastrolobium; species Gastrolobium villosum. Next base: position 397 of record JAVKPL010016164.1, read on the forward strand.
GTACCCAGAATATCCGTCCAAGAAACAATAGTAGTTGTAACCTGCCAATCTTTCCAACATTTGATCAACAAAAGGAAGTGGAAAGTGATCTTTCCTTGTTGCAGCATTTAACCTTCGGTAGTCCACACACATTCTCCAACCAGTAATAGTTCTAGTTGGAATCAGTTCATTTTTCTCATTATGAACTACGGTGATACCTCCCTTTTTTCGGAACAGTCTGCACTGGGCTTACCCAAGCAGTATCCGAAATTGGGTAAACCATACCAGCATCAAGAAGCTTTACAACTTCTTTTCTCACAACCTCTTTCATTGTTGGATTGAGTCTTCTTTGTGGTTGCCTTACTGGTCGGATTTCATCCTCCACTAGAATTTTATGTGTACAAAATGAGGGATTAATACCCTTCAAATCAGAAATTGACCACCCTATGGCAGTCTTGTGCTCTTTCAACACTTGAATCAGTCTTGTTTCTTGTTCAGAAGACAACCCTTTGCTAATGATAACAGGGTAAGTCTCTTCTTCCCCCAAGAAGATATACTTGAGAGTTTCCGGAAGTTCCTTCAACTCAACCTTTGGGGCACCATCTTCCTTGTCAGAATCTTTCTTTTCAAGGATTTCAAATAACTCATTTTTCTCTTCCTTGAAAAGAATCATTTCCTGTCCCACAGGTGGTTCAGTAGATTGTTGACTAGAAGATACTTCTTCTTCCACCACTTGCTCAATGATATCAAGTCGGAAACAATCGCCCTTATCAGAAGATTGTTTCATGGAGTCAAAGACATTGATGGTGATGGTCTCATCATTCATCCTTAACTCTAACCTGCCATTTTCCACATCAATCATGGCTCGAGCAGTGGCCAAGAAAGGTCTTCCCAATAATAAGGGCATTTCAGTACCCTCTTCCATGTCTAATACCACAAAATCAGCTGGGAAAATGAACTTATCCACTTTAACAAGAACATCTTCAATAACACCACTTGGTCTCCTCAAAGATCTATCGGCAAGTTGCAAAGAAACCATAGTGGGTTTTAACTCAGTAATTCCCAGAGATTTGCAAACTGATAAAGGCATCAGGTTAATACTTGCCCCAAGATCACATAATGCTCTGCCAACATCAGTGTTACCAATAGCAATTTGAATATTGAAGCTTCCTGGATCACTTAGTTTGGGTGGAAACTTCTTTTGTATGATAGCACTACACTCTTCAGTGAGTGTCACTGTCTGGCATTCTTGCAGCTTATGTTTTCTTGACAACAAATCTTTCATGAACTTGGCATAGTTGGGCATGTTAGACAAAGCTTCAGCAAATGGTATGTTCACATGTAATTTCTTGAAAATATCAAGAAATCTTGAATATTGCTGCTTTTGAACATCTTTCTTGAATCGTTCTGGATAAGGTGCCATAGCCCTAACATATTCAGGATTCAGTTCAAATTTCTTGTTGTCAGCAGCAATAATTTGTGGCTCTTCTTCTTCATTTTTTTTAACATGTCCTTCAGTTTCAGAAGGAATCACCACTTCTTCTGGCTCTTTGGCATTTTCATCGGCCTCCACATTTGTGATTGGCTTTGGTTGAGTGACCTCCTTAGGCTTTGTTGGAGGAGTCAACACCTTACCACTTCTTGTAGTTATTGCCAAACAATCATCCTTCGGATTGGTGACTGTATTACTAGGAAATGTACCTGGAGTTCTTTCAGCCACCTGCTTTGCTATCTGGCCAATTTGGTTCTCCAAATTTTTGATAGAAGCTTGTGTATTCCTAGTGTTTGCTCGAGTCTCCTCCATAAAAGCATTTGAATGTTGGGCCATTTGTCCCACTAGCTTTTCTAAATCAGAAGGTTCCTTTGGTTGAACTGGTGGTGGTTGCAAATAATTATTTGATTTGAAATCAAGACCAGTACCTTGCACCTTCCGCTGGAAATTATTGTTTCCTGGATGAAAATTCTGATTTCTTGAAATATTATGTGGTTGGGGTCGCTGGTCATACCACACACCATTTACGTGCACCTGTTGAGGAGGATCATCAGATAATAATGTTGGACATTCATTAGACTCATGATCATCCTTGCAATATTCACAAACAACTGCAGCAGCTTGAGCTTGTACATTAGAAAACTGCATCTTATCTACCCTTGAGGTTAGATTTGCTAATTGTTGTGATAGCAATTTATTCTCAGCCAGGACTGCATCATTATTATCTAGGTGCAAAATTCCCTTCTTAGGCTTGGCTGTCAAACCTTCATTTTCGTTGGCAGCCATTCTTTCAATTAACTCAAGAGTCTCATTTGCTCTCAAGGATTTGATGCTGCCACCTGCTGCACCATTCAATACCATCCGCACTTCAGGTTTACACCCATTGAAAAAAATTCTGACTTGATCACCATTAGTCATGGGGTAATGAGGACATCTCCTCATCAGATCCTTGAAGCGGTTCCATGCTGCACATATAGTTTCACCCTCAGCCTGAGTGAAATTGGTGATATCATTCACCATCTGGTTAAACCTCTCCATGGAAAAGAACTCAGCAAAGAATTTATTTGAAAGAATCTCCCATGATGGAATACTTCTTGCTGGTTGCCTTTCCAACCAATTCAAAGCCTTGCCTTTAAGAGCAAAGGGAAACAGTCTCAGCCTGACTGCATCATTGGACACCTGGGGGTGCTTGGTTGAGTCACAGATCATCAGAAATCTGTCAATGAACCTGTGAGGGTCCTCATCTGCCTCTCCGCCAAACTGAGCTCGCTCTACCAATTGAATATTGGCAGATTTGAGCTCCCAATTGTTGCCCGTTTCTGGATGAATAATGCTTGAATTAGGTCTGTTGAATGCTGGTGTGAGGATTGTATCCATGAGTGGATTGTCCACTTCATTATTGTTCCCAGCCATTGTTTTTGCTTCTTCGAACAGAATTCCCAACTCGTTAAATGCAAGCTTTTTCCGAGCAAGTTTTCTGTTCCTCTTTTCTGCTTTAGTGATCTCCAAATTAAGTGGAAATTCTGGAAGAGTACCTCGCATACAACTTCAGAAAAGAGATCAGTAGCACTGTTCAAATAATAAAAAATTAAACAAATAATTGAAGAAAATATTCACAAATATTCACAAATCCAATCTTAAAGATCAAGATTATATGATATCAGAAACGCCAATCCCCGGCAACGGCGCCAAAAACTTGATGCTCTCCGGCAAGTATACCGATCGCACAAGTAATAAAGTGATAAATACAGTTCGTCTCCACAGGGATTAGATCTAATATCAAGTAAAAATTTTCTTAAAGAATGGAAGTTTTCAAATAGGGTTTGTGTGACAAATATTGTCAAATTGAGTGAAATTAAAAATAAAGACTTATTTTTGTGTTTTTGAATTGAAAAAGAAAACAATACAATTGAAAATTGATTTTTAGAAAAAAAATATGAGAAAAGTATTGTAGCCAGGGTTCATTCACCAAATGATCCCCGCTTTTTACTCCGGATTGATTTATAAAAATCATTTATATAATCACTCAGATAAATTATCATCTAAAAGATTTAATAGTTAACCCTCAATTCCTTGCAGGGTTAACCCTTTAATCCCATGAGAAACCCCAATTCCTTGCAATGTTTCTCATGGGATCAAGCAATGGGCGTGATAATTTAAGCATCTGCAATCGTATACACGTCTATTCCTAGCACGCATACAGATTGTTATCTTACCCCCTTTCGAGATCAAAACCCCAATATTCCTATCTAGGATTTTGATCCTCAGAATATCCCCAACTATCAGATTGATCAATTCTAATAAAGGGAATATAAAATTCGCACAGAGTAAAGATAAAGATAATTATATAAATTAAAAAATCACAAATCAATCCTTCATGTCAAGGGTTCACATATGGATCGTGACCCTGACTACAATAAAAATGATCTAGCCGATCAACATCATGATCGCTGATCTAAAATTCAACATAAAATTAAAACAAAAGATAAAGAAATACTAGATGCAGATGAAGAACGAAGAACATCCAATGCCCTTATCCTCCAATCTTCAGATCCTTCTCTTAACCTGTATATGTGTTTTTCCTTTTTTCAGATCTGCCAAGTCTGCTGAACTAGTTGCATAAGAGGTGCTTTTATAAAATTTTGTTTCCTTTCCAAAAGTGCCCCTCAGAAAACACGGAGATCCGTCCCGCAGACCGGCGCCGGTTGGCACCAAATTGGAGCACGTTTGCGCCACTCCAAATTGGCGCTGTGCAGCGCCACTTCTTCAATATATATGGCGCTAGTTAGCGCCACTTTGTTACTATTCATTGGCGCTAACTAGCGCCAACTCCCTTGACTTTTAGGCGCTAGCTAGCGCCGGTCCACTGTCTTGCGGCGCTAGCTTGCGCCATTTCCTTTGTAAATTGGCGCTGCCTTGCGCCAACCTTCTGTTTTGTTGCGCTGAGGAGCGCCACTTTGTTGCTACCTAGCGCCACTTTGATGTGCTCGCTGCAACCCGCGTCATGCTTGGAACTCATAGTGTGCTATAATTTCCCTGTAAAAATACAATTAAAAGGTGAATATTATTGACATTCAAAGAATCAATATAATTAGCCAATATGTATTTAATTTGCTCTCTTATGACTCAATTCTTGTCAATTTTATCACAGAAAAATCACACCTGCCAGAGGCACATCACTAGTCCTAGGGTTCAAGAGGTACTTGATGTAGCTTTACACTCCTTGTTTAGAGACACTAATCCGAGGGCATTACGTTTCAATGCACAGTCTCATCTGCAGTGACTTTAGTCCTTGTTGACTTAGGTAACAAACATAATTTTGTGCATCGTGAACTTATTTCTAAGTTAGGTCTTTCTCCAATTCGTATCAAGCGTATGAGGGTGTTCCTGGGCAATGGTGAGTTCCTCATTTGTGACTATAAGTACCCTAGTATTTTGATTAACCTCTAAGACCATCTGTTTGTTGTTGAGTGATGGGTGTTGAAATTGAAGACAAAAGGTTTGATTCTAGGAATGTGGTGGTTGGGTGAGTTAGGTCGTGTGGTACACGATTATAATGCTTTGACAATGGAATTCATATGGCATAGTTCATCTGTTACGCTCATTGGTGTGTGTTAAGTTGCAACCATATCGTCAAATCTCTGTGGAAAGAAAGATGTTGGCAAAATGATTTTTTGGTCCCTTCCCAATATTAGTCCTGTAACTTATCTATCATATCTAGCTTTCAGAAGGGTGTCATATCCACCCCACTTTTCACATCTCAGTCCTTAGGCCATTTATAAGCTCTTCCTAACGGGAATTGATTCCTCTTTTGTCTATGGGTGTTGATAATCGTCCAGTTTAGTAGCCGTTAGCATTTCTCGCTTCTCGGGTTGTCCAGTGTCAAGGGAACAACAACAACAACAACAACAGTGTTTAATTCAATGAATGCAAATTGTCCTTGAAGATGCATCTTGAGAGTCAGTGGAGGAGTTGCAATGTGTGTATCCTCACTCAGTTTGACCTTGGGGACAAGGTCTTTTTTAGTGGGAGGGAGTTGTTACAGAGAGGAAAGCATTATCTAGCGATAGAAGTAATCCTATTTGGTTAAAAGAGTATGTTGAGAAATAAATTGGTGTTTTGTAGGAATGGTTGCTAATGACAGAAGGGGGTAGGAAATATTATATTGTTTGGTTGGTTGAGGGTTGGTTATAAGGGAACTAAATTTGTTGTAAGTAGTTGTAGTGGGATGTGATGTTTGTCGTTTGGGTATTGTTGTATAAAAGAGTGAACAATTGTACGAAAAGTTCTATGCATTAAATAATACAAAGTTATGTTTCCTTTCTTTCTCTTTCATTCTCTCTTCTTGATTGTTAGGTTAACACCTAACAACATATCTTCCAACCTTTTTGAGGATTAACTTCATTATTATAATACCATTACAAATATTTAAGAATTAAAACTCTTTTAATATTTAATATTAAATAATTTAATATTTTTCTATCCATTTTTATTTTGAGGTTTTCTCTCAAACATAATTTCTTCTTACCAATATTATGTTAAAGGTTGAGCATCCCACACGTTATGTAATGTAATAACCATTGGTTAAAGTCCATTGCTCAAAGGAGGAAGAAGGACTTTGTTGGTGGGAAAAAAATCAAATCTTTTTGTAAGTGCATCAAGGAAAAGGATGAGGAACATAAAAAAAATGACTTACCAACTTGCATTGGAGATGAGGAGCTGTCCATTTCACACTTACTCTTTGGTTTTTCCCTTTAATGAGTGTTGAACATTTGGGGAATTTCTAATGTATTTCTAGAATAATATTTTTGTCAATTATGTAACTGCTTAAATATTATTTGATAAATTTTTATTTTATTTTATCGAATAGCTTGTATGATTATGTGAAGTAATATGATACATCTTTAATCGAGTAATGTGTGTGATAGTTCCCCTCGAGAATATTCTAACACTAATTTGTTTGGGAGTTTGGAGAGGAGGGGAAGGAAGAGGATCCAAGGGGGAGGGAGGGGAATGGAAGGAAGGAAATTGGAGGGTATTCTCTCCCCTTGTTTGGGAGTTAAAAAAAATGGTGAAGGAGAAAAAAGAGAGGATCAATGAGAAATTTTTATAATTTTATCCTTTTTCTAAAATTAATATAGTTATTATATTTTACAAATTAAATTAAATTTGAAATTGCTAAACAAAATTATTTATGCATTTTTCACACTACTAAAAAAGATCATATTTTTAACGAAAACTCTACGTTGAAAACAACAAAAATTCTGCCAAATTTTTGTTTTTCCGTCAAAACACTTTCCATCGAAGGTGATGGAAATTTTATCCGATGAAATATTTTACAAGAAAACTCAACGTTGAAAACAACAAAAATTCTGCCAAATTTTTAGTTTTCGTCAAAAGTTTTGACGAAAATGATTTGTTATAAATTTTCGACAAAAAAAATCCATCAAAAGTTTTGATCGGAAAAAAAAATTCCTTCAAGAATTTTGACGAAAAATTTTTCGTCCAAAATCTTTGATGAAAATGTGTCTCACTGAAAATTTCAATGAAAATATTTTTTTCAAAAGTTTTAAGGAAAATATTTCTGTGAAACTTTCATCAGAATTTAGATTCTGTAAAGAATTTTGACGGAATATTTTTTTTGACGAAATGTATTCCGTTGAAAATTTTGATACAAATGTTTTTTATCGAAAATTTTGTCGAAAATATTTTTCTTCAAGAAATTTCGATGGAATTGTGTTTCGTCGAAAATTTTGAGGGAATTTTTTTTCGTCAAAAAGTATGACAAAAATATTTTCGTCGAAACTTTTGACGAAATTTGAATTCTGTGAAGAATTTTGACGAATTTTTTTCCGTCAATAATTTTGACAGAAATGTTTTCCGTCAAAACTTTTTACGAAAAATTTTCAATGGAAATGTGTTTCGTTAGAAAATTTGACAAAATATTTTTTGTGTCAGAATTTTTTACAAAAATATTTGCTGTCAAACATTTTTGACAGAAATGTGTTCCGTTGAAAATTTTGATGGAAATGTTTTTTAATCGAAAAAGTTGACGGGAATATTTTTCGTCGAAGATTTTTCGAAGAAAATGTGTTTCATTAAGAATTTTGATGGAAATATTTTTTGTGAAAAATTTCGATGAATATGTGTTTTTGTGAAATATGTTAAGGAAAATATTTTGAAGAAATTTACATCCCGTAAAGAATTTTGACAAAAAAAAATTAGTCAAATAATTTTACAAAAATGTTTTTATTCACAAATTTTGATGGAAATGTTTTTTGTAAAATATTTGGACGTAATTGTTTTACGTCGAAACTTTTCGATAGAAATGTGTTTTTTCAAAAATTTTGACGAAAATATTTTCATGTAAAGTTTTGACGGAATTTAGATTCTATCAATAATTTTGTTGAATTTTTTTTCTGTAAAAACTTTATGTCAGTGATTATGGAAAAAACTTTTCCTTATCTAATTTCATCTTTAGTGTTGAGGGAAGTTTTTTGACGTATATGATTTTCATCAAAAATTTCTTCACTATTTTTTACGAAATGTTTTTCGTCGATAAATTTTGTCGGTATTTGAGACTTTTCTAATAATGTCACATTTAAAAATGATTCACATTTACGTAGTTTTCACATTTTAAAGCTAAGGGTAGATAAATAATTTTTAATATTTTCTCCCTCAAACCTTCCAAATTGGGGGAATTTAAATTGTGAAGAAGGGAAATTTTGGAGGATTTAGCACGCCCCCCCCCCCCCCCCCAAAAAAAAAAAAAAAAAACCTTTCCCTTATTTTTTTTAACTCACATATAGGGGTGAAACTGGGTCGGCCCGGCCCACAGGGGCCTACAGCCCAGCCCATTAGTGGCCTAGCCTGACTCGGCCTTTTTACTTGACAGGTTTGGCTTAGGTTGGTATAAAGGTTTGATTACATAATTGGGTCGGAGGCTTAATATATTAAGCCTGGCCCATGAGCCTCCAAGGCTGGCCCATTTATTCTGGATAGTTCTGCTTTGAAATCTCAGTTACTAGAGTTAATAACATATATGTTATGGACCCATATGAGGGGCCCATTAAGGTGATAGGTCCAACAAGGGGCGATTCAGAATATGAGTCAACATTGACTCAAAGGGATATCCATCAAGGATATTTATCCGACAGCATAGCAAGCGGGCCAGGGCCCTTATTAAGAGTCACCAAAGGCCCACCCATACTACCCACAGGTAACCTCTATAAATATGAGGTAAATCCCAAAGGTATGACACACTTTTTCTCTCTTACTATACCCCATTGGCTAAACACCGCTATAGTATTCTGTGCACGGTGATCCGCTCAACTCGAGGGTATCTCCTTCGTAAATACATGAGAGAGGGCACTAGATCCAAGAGTAATATACCAGTCTATTGAGCTGAACATCTCTGTCTTGAGGACAGAACAATACCAAAAGTTTTTTTTACTCTTTACTTATATCTTGTAAGACGACAACATTATTCCTAAGTCTTAATTCACCTGCAAGCTCCCGAGTCCCGAGTAAGACACACCACTGCCGTTCACGCCACCACTACCGTCCTCCACCATTCACGCCACCATCGCCGTCCTCCACCGTTCACGCCACCACCGCTGTCCACCAACTTCAAGTTATCTCTCATCTCTGTGTGTTTATTTATCAGGTAAATAGAGTTCCTCGTTCATATTGATCTTGATTAGAAAAAGCTTAATATCAGATTCTGTGATTGGTAATGTTTAATTGAAAGGCAGAGAAGGAAAGAGGTGTATTTCGAATCATCGTGGTTATGTTTGGACGTTAAAATTGTGATTTTTGTTTTGACAATAGAATTTGAGTATTTTGTGGAGTTGATTCATGATCTGTTTGGAAGCTAAAAATTAACAGGCTAACAGGCCGGGTCGGGCCATTTATTTTTTTTATAAATGGGACAAAACAGGCTAACAGTTAGACTCATACGATGTTATCGGGCCGGGCCAAATTAAATTTTTTTGGCATAGGCTTGGGCTTTACGGGGCAAAGCTCGGCCCAGCACAGCCCACTTTCACCCCTACTCACATATAAGGGAAGGGTTTCCTAAAACCCTCCCTTCCCTTCCCCTCCTAAAACCATCTCCCAAACAGAGACCCAGGCTATTGGATTGAAGAACGCATACTGAATGATTTAATTGGGCTACTTCTAATGGACCAATGTCCTACTTTGCAACTGAAGTTTCCATAGATCATTCATGGGCTTGTCCGGCCCAAATCGTATTAGTCGAGTTTGGGTTGCCATATTATTTGTACAGACCAAGATTTAATAGGCCCAGTTTGATAATCTTAAAATTAACAAAAAAAAATAGGATTTGGTGTTTTTCATTTTAATAACATAAATTATGTCATTTTAGGAGAGAGAGACACAAAAAATAAAAATTATGGGAGAGAGAAAGTTGATAGTTTTTTTAATTTAAATTAAAAAATATATACTGTGTCTATCTCTCACTTAAAATGACATAATTTTATGTCATTTAAAATAACAACCACTTTTCCCAAAAAATAAAAAAATAAAAGTGAAAAAGTATACTTTATATTCACACGTTTTATAAAACTAAACACTTAATAAACATCAAGAAAAGAAGAAAAAAAAAATCTGCTGGCTGTGGGGTTCGAACCCACGCGCACTTATGTGCAGAAGATCTTAAGTCTTCCCCCTTAACCTCTCGGGCAAACCAGCTCGTTGAGTACGATCCCCAAAATATTTATTCTATTACCAAAATTTATGTATATTTCTATGTATACATTTCAGACGGAACCATCTAGAAGTTATAGGAAGGAACACGCACACAAACATTTCTCGGAAACCCAAATTGATCCTCTCATTCCCAAATCTGTGGTGGTTGGTGTGTTGCAATGGCGGAGCACTTGGCATCAATATTTGGGACGGAGAAAGACAGAGTTAATTGTCCATTCTATTTCAAAATCGGAGCGTGTAGACATGGTGATCGGTGTTCGAGGTTGCACACGAAGCCAAGCATTAGCCCAACGTTGTTGTTGTCGAACATGTACCAGCGACCCGACATGATAACACCTGGCGTTGACGCACAGGGCCAACCCATCGACCCGAGGAAGATCCAGGAACACTTCGACGATTTCTACCAAGACTTGTTCGATGAACTAAGCAAGTACGGCGACATTGAAAGCCTCAGCATTTGCGACAACCTCGCCGACCACATGGTACCTTACCATCTCTTGTTTTTTTCACTTTCATACTTTTTGGTTCTCAGATTTACTTTTATTTTTTTATTTTTTAAATAAATAAATAAATAAAGAACAGAAGCATGAAACTCGCATCCTCAATTTGTTGTCAGGTGGGTAATGTTTATGTTCAGTTCCGAGAGGAAGAATATGCTGCCAATGCACTCAAGAACCTTACTGGAAGATTTTATGCTGGTTAGTTCGTTGTTTATTTTTTCTATGATTTTTTTTTTCTTCTCTGCTTCTTATGTAGTTTCAATTGTCTATGTTGTCAAACGGGTGTTCTGCTTATATCTGATGAATATTTGATGACCACCAAATTGTAACTACTAGGATTTTTCTTGCTTGTATTTGTTTCAGTTGATATGTATTATTAGTAAGCGAATAACATATGTCATTTTAAAAGGGTATAAGCTTATATCATTTTAGTTCCTAACCGTTGATTTCTGTACATCAACGGTTATAATTTATTGGATCAAAATTATTAATTAATTAATAATAAATTTGGCCCATTAAATTTGGCCCATTAAATTTGACCCAATAGATTATAACCGTTGATGGACGGAAATCAACGTTTAGAATCTAAAATGATATAAGGTTATATCCTTTAAAAGAATATATGTTTTTCCCTTAAAAAAATATTACATTCTAAAGGAAGTGATCAAAATAACAAAATGATGTCCTAATCATTTCCATCATAAAATGTTGAAAACAAGGAACTGAATGTAAGCAATGTGACATTTTTTTTGTAATTAATAATGGAAACATGAAACTTGCTAAACAACTTATTAGCCTTTTTTGGGTTCGAAAATACATGAGTTTGAACACCAACTCTATGTATGCAGGCCGGCCAATTATTGTAGATTTCTCTCCTGTAACAGACTTCCGTGAGGCCACTTGCAGGCAGTATGAAGAGAATACTTGTAATCGCGGTGGCTATTGCAACTTTATGCACTTGAAAAGTATTAGCAGGTAATATTGTCCTTAATCTGATATTCTTGATGTGAACATTGATCCTCAATTGTGCATACATTTTAAAAGCTTAAAGTTGTTAATTCATATTTGCTGCAGGGAATTGAGGCGTCAATTGTTTGGGAGGCACCACCACCGCAGCCGGCACAGCCGAAGTAGGAGCAGGAGCAGGAGTCCTTACAGGCATAAGAGCCACGAGGACCGGTCTCATCATGGTCATAGTAGGAAGCATAATGTCAGGAGTCATCATCATGACAGGAGTCATCATCATGAAATTCGTGGCAAGAAATACAGGAGCATAAGCCCTGGACACCGGAGAGGAAGAAGTCGAAGTCCTGGAAGAAGGAGGAATCGTAGTCCAGTCAGAGATGGCAGTGAAGAGAGACGTGCCAGAATTGAGCAATGGAACAGGGGAAGGGAAGAGCAACAGCATTCAAGTAAGGCTAATACTGAGGAAAGCAATGGTGTTAACAATGGGCCTGTGTATGATGGAGGTAATGAGTATCATGGGCACGAGCAGCAAAAGCATCAACCTCAAGAGGGAGGATATCGATACTAATACTTTTATGGTCTTCTGGTTTGTATCCTTTCTCTCCTTTATCTCTTTTCTCTGCACATTCCTTATAGCCCTAGGAAAAAGTTTTGATTTCGTAGTACACCACAACCCACAAAATATAGCTTACCACCCATTTTCCACTGTGCAGGTGGTACAGGTGCATTGTTCTGTCATATGGAATGTGTTTCCTTCTCCTCCCTACCCCGCTTTTTATTTTTTTTATTTTTATTTTTTGAAGACAACGTTTTTTAATTTTTGTAGTTTGCAATTTCATTTTGCATACATCATGATTGATTGTATTTATAGCTTGATCTGCTTCTTGATAGGTTTTTCTTCTGAGCCAATTTTTCAACAAGGTTTTATAGGAGCTGGTTCTATTGCATTAAGATAGCATTTTTATAGTCTAAATTATAAATGATAAAATGCATCTGAGTAGTGTAGTGAGCCTCCCTTGTTTTCCGCTGCATGTATGAAGTTTTGTAGAAAGTGATGGGAAAACATTTTCTTTCTTCTTTGTGTTTGTATAAATTTTTCAGTCCTGTTACCAAGGTTGGGCCAAGTTCTAGCCATTTCTTCATTGTCACAATTATTTTTCCCTTTTGTCATTCCTGTCGATTTCTTCATATGTGGTTAAGTTGCTTTGCACTTTCCATGTCCATCAGCAACTGTGTACAATCATGAAAAGAGATGACCTCCTGTTATAGACAACTATAGTCTGCGAAGCTACCATTATCTTTACCTTTTGAGTAAATATCCTTTTTGGTCCTCAGCAAATTTCACGATGCCCGCTTTAGTCCCTAGCAAATAAAAAGGTCCATCGTGGTCCCTAAGAAATTCAAAATGGACCCATTTTAGTCCTTTTGAGGGACTAATATGGGTCTTTTTTGAATTTGTGAGGGACCATGATTTCAACTAAATGGGTCTATTTTGAATTTCTTAGGGACCACGATGGGCCTTTTTATTTGCTAGGGACTAAAGTGGTATCGTCAAATTTGCTGAGGACCAAAAAGGGTATTTAAAGAAACAGCTTCCCTTTTCTCAACCGGCTAGTTATTACCATCCAGTTAATCATGTATGCTTGTTACTATGGTTGATTTGCACTTGTGCTTGGATGCATTATCTTACAGTCAGGGACACTGATCACCACCACACATGAAGGATAGCGAACAACCAATTTCAATGGTTCTGTATGCGTTTTTTGTTTTCTGTGACCTTTATTTTACCCTTTGGTCAAATTTGAACTAGTCATTATCTTACATTATGTTAGTTTTGCAGGTTCAGGTATCCCTGCTTCTATGAACCAAGCCATTGATTTAATTGCAGTTTACCATGGAATTTGTGTACAGGTTTTGGGTTAGCGGCAAGGCAGGATGTTTTAGTGGGATCTTTCAGGTTACTACTATTTTGGTGATCTTCAAAAGCGCTTCAGATGGCAAGCAATCATGCTATGATGAATTTGTAGGTGAGGTCTTCTGGCATCTGTTTTCTTGTTATGGCAGGCTTGAGGGAGACGGCATTATTTTGTTTTCATATTGATTTTCTAGCATATTGGGATGCTTTCTTACCTTGTAAGCTTGTACTTCAGTTGTTGGAGACTGGCATTTAGATCTGGATAATTCTGTATGAGGTTTTATTAATGAGAAAAGTGTTTATCATTTTAAATGACACAACTTATATCTTTTCACTCTCACAAAGAAGTGGGACTCACACCTTTTTTTTTTTTTTTTTCAACACTCTCTTCTCCTTTATCTATTTTTTTCTATCTCTTAAAATGACGTAATTTTACATCCTTTAAAATTACACACACTTTATCCTTTATTAATCTCATGTTAAAGTAGATAAGTTATCTCATGTCATAGAGATAAATTTGTGTGCTCCACCACCTGAAAAATAAAAAGAAAAGAAAAGAAAAAGGTGACATAGTTATCGAATGGTGTGGAGGAGAGAAATTTATCACATATAACATAAGAGTAGTTTTTCCTTGTGTATGTTGTGACTGTAAATTTGTACTTTGTGAGGAGCTTTGAATATTTCAAACATAAAGCTCGCTTTTAGTTGTATAGCCGTTGAATGCCATGCATCCCTCGCACCTTTACTTGAACGATATATGCATATCTGATATGAACTTGGATCACTTTAAGAGAAAATTATGGAGGTTAACTTCAGTCAGTAGAGGAAGATCTCTGAAATTCCTAAAAAATATGCAAAAATGATAGACACGTGGGATGCCTAAAAGAGTTTTTTTTTTTTTTTTCTTGATGGATGGCTTGAAGATTTTACATTGACAATATTTGGAATAAGTTCCTAAATATGCTTGATTTTTTTATCTTTTTTTGGTAGACACAATATGCCTGATTTTATATTGTATTTTTTATGTACATTTTTTTTCCAAATTTATTGATATTGAATATATTTTTGGCCAAGATTTAGGGCTAAGATTTATATATTCGTATAAGATAGTATTTGAAACAAATAAAATGAAGATTATTGGGCGAAAATTATATTTGTTTATCATATTCAAAGTATATTAAGATTATAAAATTGAAGAAACAATAATTTTCTACTACAATGATAATAAAAGTAGAAGATAACATTTTAAATATGATTTACTGCAAAATTTATCTATATTGATAAATTAAAAGAGTGGTGCATTGTTACATATTTTTCTTGGTAAATTTATTATTATTATTATTATTTATTGTATATACATTTTAGTGAATTTCAATTTGTTTGGAATTTAATTTTTATAAATCATTTTAATATTTATAATTTCGTACCATTAGGTTTTGATCCTTTAAGTAAATTATTTAAAAAGTTCAACTATAAAAATTATTTTTTCTTGAAAAATAAAAATATTTTACTAAAGAATAGAAGAACTAATAGAAAAATAGGTGAAGAATATAAGAGCCCATATATTCCCATACTCAATGATGGAAACCAAAAAACAAACAAGTAAAAAGGTTCACTCTTTTTTTACAATCAACGTAGATAATTTAACTTATCTATGTTGAACTTAAAATGACATTGTTTTAAGGTGAAAATTAAGGTAATTTTGTGATTATAATTTATTTTAATGTTATAATAATCTTTTTTCATTATAATTTTTTAATTTTTCAACCCAAAACAACGTCGTTTTGTCAGCGAATGTAGATAATGTAGATAACTTATCTACATTCACTTTAAAAACATTTAAGCCTAAGTAAAAATATATGAACTAAATAAAATGCTATACAAAAATTAAAATCCAAATTAATATATAAGAAGTTTTACAAATTTCGATTTTCTTCAATTGTTAAAAAAAAAAAAAATCTAACGCAATCTGCTTTCTAAAAAAATTACTGGAAAGACGCTTACAAGATTTCTTCTTTTGGCTCTACCAAAATTTAGCCATTGAAAATGTCATTACAGTTAAGAAAAGAATAATAAAGGAAAAAGATATTGCTACCAAATGTATGTATAATTACTATAGAATCTTTTTAAAAATACGTAACTGAATTCGATCTTCGATGAATTTAATTAATTGAATAAAATAAAACAGATAAAGTCGATATCCATTAGAATAAGGTTCAATGACTTTTATTTGCTTTTACACATTCAATAGGGCAAGTTAAATTGATGCCCAAATAACCTCCACCATTCTAACAGAGAATTTGGATCTTTCAGAGCACACTGACACTACAGTGTAGGTGAGAAAATATAGACCACAACATAAAAAATTTAAAATTTTGACACATACTTAAAATCTTCACATCATGTCTACCTTACAGAAGATTTAAAGAAGAGAGAGGACATATAAAATATAATTAAAAGCAACTACCATTATACGAAAACAAGGTGTAACATGTATCTTTAATAAAGTTCAAAATGCAACTATAAATTCGATTCAGGATAGTGATAGCTGTAAATGTAATTACTGAATCATTTGCATACGATATGCTCATTCTATTCTCTTTTCCTTTAATTTTTCAGCCATACGCCCATACCATTTGTACGTTGGTATCTCGTAGCAATAGAGAATTAGAGTCACGAAAGAGATGAAGAGAAAGAAAGAACAAATGTTTCCAACTTTTTAACACCGCAATATAAAAAGCAAAGCACCCAACTAAATTTTCCAAGTACTCATTCATAGAATCGATTTAAAAAACAAGATTTAGAAGCAGCAATTTTAAAATATAGGCGCTCAGCAATGTCAAACAAAATTGTCTAAGAGCGAGGACAAAACACCCTAACTTTCTTACCATACTCAATGTAATACAAGGGAAAATTACTACATGAATACGGTAACAATCGCAATATCACTTATCACCATGCTTAGCCTTGTTATGTGATTGAAGACCAGTTTCTGAGGTGAAAGACCTAAACAAACAATAAAAAAAAGTCAGTCATAACTCATAATCTAACTTTAACAAAACTATTCTTTAAGGTTTGTTAGAATCATACTTGGTTACTTTTTCGAAATATAAAAAATAAAAAATTCATACTTGTTACAACTTTTGCAAGATAATTGTCCACCAGAATTGGCAGTCTGGTTCTTTGCACTGTTGGGAGTCTTTCCACCCTTCTTCATAGGGTGAGGGGTTGCTGTATGTACATTTTTCTTACCATCTACAACACAAATTTAATCAAAATGAGCAGTGCATAATGGAATGTTACATACGGAGAACACATAAAACATTAAAAACCATTATTATAAGCATTTACATATTTCATTCGAATATGGAGAGTGACATTAAAAATGTATGATTTACTGTACCTAGGTATAGCACAAGCTCAATATGAATACACTCATCAATAAAACTAATATAAGAAAGCATTATCATAGACTTAGCACCGAGCCAAGCATCCAAGAATAATGACTTATCTAATTCGACATCTATGAAAAAGGAAGAACCGAAGGCAAAACTATTATAAATACAAAGCAATATATAGATATGATAGCCTCACCAGTCTTTTCAGGAGTAGCATTTTTAGTTTTCTTTGTAGGAACAGGAGTTTTTGATGCAGACTCACTTGGTCTCTTTTTGCCCTGATCCACCTTCAAAACATAAAGTCATGTATAAGAGGTGGTGAAGTCTACTCATCACATATCATAATATAAGACATTATATGATAAAACAAAAGAACACATAATATAACCACAATACCATTACCTTCTTAACAGGGGTCTTAGCAGGGGTCTCTTCATCACTCTCACTCTCCTCATCACTATCACTATCAGCATCCATCTATAATGATCAATGATGGAAAATTACCAAAAAAGAAATCCTTGGAAACCAGTAAGTAAAATTGACAGATTCTTCTCATAACAGAGAAAAGCACTGTTTTACTTTACCAAAAAGACTTACAGATAAACTTAAAAGTACTATACAAAAATCTTTGCAAAACTATCTCTATTCATCATTTTGTGCATATTGGATTAGAAAATGTCATCTCGCACATAGAAGAACAAATCACATAAAAGTGACTAAAATACCTCATCAGAATCTCCAAATTCATCTTCGTCAACATCATCATCATCATCATCATCCTCTTCATCTTTCTTTGCATCAACAATCTTGACATGTTTTGTTAATGCACCAACCACAGCAACCGGTTTCTTAGGTTGAGTAACCTTTGCATCCCCAGCTTTTATTTCAGGTTTTCCTAAAAGAATATAACTATTAGTTACCTGTGTAGTAATATGCACAGCTAGCAACAAATTTCAAATTATGAGAGAGCATCTACCACTCTCTTTGTCCTCCAATATAAGTTCATCATCACTATCTGCGCAAATCACACAAAATGAAACAATGTTTGAGCAACCTACTTAATCAAAATAATAACAAGCTCAAGAGAAATGTTTGAACCTTACCAGAAAATTCAGAATTATTGCCTTCGTCACTAGAGCAACAGAAGTTAAGGAAAAATGAAAGATGAAGAAGTTATACATATTAAGTATTCGAAAATCAGGATGACATTTAGTCAAAAATTTGTGTCGTGTCCAACCGATACAACAATTGCAATATGAAATTCAAAATGAGAATTGAAATCTTCCTACACACTCTTCGATTTCCGTGCTGACATGAGAAATAAGTCCATATGAGTTGGACACGACACATAATCTTACACATAATTTCTTCTAACATATGGGTCGGGTCTCACATGCTTTTTGTCTCTACAAAATAAGATTTCAATTCTCATGTAACATGAGAAATACAAAACCCTAAATGAAATGAATAAAATACGTCCAAAAAGGCATTAAAAGGACAACCTATTTATCTATGACCTTCAAACCGGGGTCACATGACATAACATCATAGGTTGTGCCAAGGAACCCCTTCTTCTTAAATATTAAAGGCATTACTCTCTTTAAACAATTAAAAAAAAAAGGTAAACCAAATTTCAACAAATCAAGAGTGTGAAGGATACGTTACAACTCTGTATCCACAAAAATAAACACTAGCATTTTTGGAATTGTGGGAAAGCTCAGACTCGGAGTCTAGAACCAAATCCATAGATAAATGAGGAATGTCATCCCTAGAAAGAGTTCCCAAAACAAACTTTTGGTCATCAACTTTCAAGTACAAAACCACAGGTTCACTTGCTTTCTCTTTCTTTGCCTCCCCAAGTGCAACCTGAAGCCAGAAAAAAAAAAAAAAAAGTTAGAATATTTTTTTGTCCAAAACCACAATAACAGAAAAACACGATGTATAACCATAAAATTCTAACCTGAGAAATGTGTATGTATCCACTAACTGGATCCATTGGGTCAACTTTAACAGACTGACCAACCTTAACCTCAACACCTAAATTCGAAACACAATACCAAAAACACTCAGCAAACCATAATATTTAGTCAAAAAATTATAATCTAACAAAAAAATAAAAGAACACTTAGAAATGAAAACACAGTAAAACATATTAACAAGCTTAATTAAGGAGAGAAGAGAGAAATTTACCCCAAAACTCCATTGGAATTTCCATTTGAAAGAAAGAGCGAGAGAGGCACAAGTAGGAGTATAGAATGGCTGAGCGATGAAGAGAAGGTCGATTAGGATGAAAAATGGGTTTAAGGGTTTAATATATATAGTGCACAGTTCCCCATCTATTAGGGTTTTTTTGAGTTCTCTGCTTCTCCCCTCGCTTTTTCCTTCCTTATTTAAATCGACTTAAAAAAGAAAAGGAAAAACTCGATTTTGCAGTTTTAGTTTAGTTTTTTTTTATTTTATTATCATTGTTTTGCTGCTGCATCAGTTGGCTATTCATTTTTTGGAATAAATCTTTTGTGTTACTGCTGCACCAAAGATTTAGTGCATCTCATGAATCAAAATGTTACATGTTAGTTAAAGTTTTTTTTTTTCTACCACATTTTTTCTCTATCATCTGAAGTGTAATGTTTCGCACTGAATCTAGGTGATACAGTAGCACGAAAGATTTTGACAGATTTCACCTTGTTTAATATTTTATTTTTTTCATTTTCTTTTTACATAACTTTTTCGTGGAAAGACATTTACATAACAGTAACTCGACCAATGACTTGGGCTTGGGCCTGCGAAAACATAAAACTATCAAATAGTTTTCAGGTGGGCTTTCAATAGGCCCTTCTTTCTAAATATACACAAGAGCAACAACTTAAATATTTTAAGGTTAAAATACAATAATATCGCCAATGATTTTCAAGTAGCAAGTAGTTTATTCTCTTTAATCAGGGATTTTTAAGTTAAATAGACTGGATAAAAATATATAGTAATATCTTTTTACCAAATCATGCATGCTGACTCTCTTAAATTTAGTTTAGGGATTCAAATTGTTAAAATTTTCAAATTAACCAATAATTGAATAAGATTATATTCATTTTAGCATAGTTTGTATAATGAATTATTGGGGTTTAAACTTCTCATTCAACATAAAATCAAAAATTTTGCAACAGACTCGTGGGTAGCCGTGCTTTTCATTTTTTTTAATTAAATAATAAACTCCATTTCAAGATCTGTGCAGGAGGTCCCATTTTTTACATTTGCATAAGAAGTAATATTTCCTAAATTATTTTCTTAAAAAAAAAAAAATCACACAGGCGAAGAAAATGGAAACGATGATATTTTAGAGCATTAATGTTTTGCCTGCGATGAGTTTAAAGAGTTAAGTTGTTAAATTTTGTTTATCAAAAAAAAAAAATTGTTAAGTTTTGAATCACGGAGTTTCTGAAATTCACCTATAATTGGTTGAGACTTGAGACCATGTGCATTTTAACCGGTGTGGAGCCTCCACCATTTGAGGTATTAGCTGGTTTTCAAAAATGATATAGATTTTCTTTAAGGGAGCGTTTGTTATCCGACTTTTTTCAGGATGTCCAGGAAAGCAAGGTAGGGGATATATAATAGCAGCGTTTGGTAGCAAGTATCTCATAAGTTTCCAGAGCAATTTTGTTTCCGGAAATATCTTGCTGCGTGAAAAATTTTGTACGGTTTGACATAAATGATATCCACAAAATAGGTGGATTTATTGATTGCCCGGGGAAGGAAAAATTGAACGCATAAATGTTGACAAAAATGACTCTCATTTTGTACTATTTGTATTGCTTTGGTCTTCACAAAAGATACTGTACGGCACATTAGAATCGGTCTTCATTTTGAATCAGCACGTTAGATACAAAATTTGAATCAAAAAGGTAAACGTGAGGTTATTTTGGTAAAATAATCTCACATTCCCATTAATATTTCATAACCAACCAAATACACACTTAGTAAAATTAACTTTATTTTTCCGGAAAAATATGGGTCTACCAAATAGGTTTTTAATAATATTTCAGTAAAATATATTCTCCACTACATTCCGGTAATAATTAATTCCCGGATTAAAAAAATTTCTCCTCTACCAAACGCCCCCTAAAAATTATAATGCATACTTGACACTAGTTGAATTTTTAAAAATAATAGAAGATTCGCACCGGCTAGGATTCTATTTAGCTAGTCTTTTGGCATAAGTTGAGTTTTTTTTGTTTTTTTTTTGGCTCCGTCGATTTTAACCAAATTTTTATCAATAGATTTATTTATAGTCACTCTTAATAAAAAAAAACAGAGAATAATATTATAGGGTTGTTTTGGAATACAACCCCTATAGGTTTGTTTTAAGGGGAAAATGTTTCTGTAATTACTGCAGATAAGTTATCTGTATTTATTCCCAAAATTATGTTGTTTTGGGATTGAAATCTTAAAAAGTTATAAATATAAAGACTATTATAACTCAGTGTTTAAAAACCCGACCCGACCGAGGTCAAGGGTCATGGGGTTACGGGTTCAACCGGTGGGTCACGGGGTCACTGCGCTACCTCGGTTTTATATATTAAAAATATATAATATATATATCCTATGTAAAAATATTAAAAACAAACCATCAATTATCAAAGATTCAAAATATACTTAACATAATTAACTAATTACAACTATAAGTCAATACTACACAACTTAATTAAAGTATCAAGTTACCAAAGTATAAAACTCATATTCTAATGGGATCACTAAATTGACCCGGTCCTGCCTCTTTTGAGAAAGTCTCTAACAAAGGAAAAATTGAAGAAGTAAGAATGAGTTTATGTTTTTCATAGACGACTGTAAGGATTTCATTTGAATGGTAAAATTCTTACTTTTTCTAGAAGATTCACGGCAGCGAGATGAAGATTAAAGACGTCGTTGGGAGAGAAGAGAACGAATAGATTTAAGTTTGCAAGCATTTTTATTTTTATTTTTTAATAAAACAACATTGTTTCATAGAATTTTATCTTAAAAAAAAAAAAAAAACATGCAGTGACCCTCTTTGATCTCTCTGACTCGGAAGTCATTGAAACCCGACCGGGTTTTGGAGGTCGGAGGGGTCGATATGCATATAGGGTCCAACTTGTGACTCCAATCCTCAGAGGGGAGGAAGGGTTAGGGTTGACCCAAGTCAACCTGGGGGCGGGATGGGGTTTTAAGATATTGTTATAATCCTGAAATAAATTAAAATTACAAAAACATTATAATTTTCGCCTAAAATAACGTTGTGGGCTTAGTTCATATAATTTATCTGCATAATAAAAGCAAACGCTTGTTTTAAAGATAAAAAGTTTATGACAAATCACTAAGTAAGAAAGAATTTATAGTATGTGAGATTATACATGGCTGCATTGTGAAAAATAGAAAGTTGACCAAGTGATCAATGTCATTGCCAATAAGAGG
Source organism: Gastrolobium villosum (assembly GCA_032173675.1). Lineage (NCBI taxonomy): Eukaryota > Viridiplantae > Streptophyta > Magnoliopsida > Fabales > Fabaceae > Gastrolobium > Gastrolobium villosum. The sequence continues at coordinate 22,822 of JAVKPL010016164.1, forward strand.
CATTAATTTGATTCATCTCGTGTCCTCTCCCATATGATATTCACTGTCTTCTTGATGGAGATTTGGGAGGTTTGTGGGGTATGTATACTTAAAGACGTCAATTAATAATTTAATATGCAGTCATTTTTGCTAGAGATGGACAGACATTCTAGTTAGACTTGGGCACCATGTTGCCCTGTCCATGCACTACACCACCGCTAGAGGGAAAATAAAAATAAAAAAACAATATATGAAAAATACATAAAAGGGCGATTCATGCGTCATGTATAATATATATTATTACAAAAAATCGAAATTATAAACTTCCATTATTATCATATCTTATATAAAAAATTTCAAGATTTAATATTTTTTAGTAATATCTTATTTTTGAAAGAAAAAAATTATTATGTTATTGCATAATTAAAAATTGTTATAAAAAATCCAATCATTTGTAACATTTGTTTATGAAAATAATTTATTAATATCTTAACGATAGTCTAATTTTTCATCTTTTATTTTTTAATAACTCATAGGATTTGTATATGAGTTAAACTAGTATTGTCGATAATAAACGTAAAACAATAAGAGAAAATATTTTCTTAATTGACAATTGTGCGAATTATATGTGAAACATATAGTAAAATACTTTTTTAATTAAAGTAAAAATAATACTCGATCGTTGAAGGCTTACTATAATACTTTTATGAATGCAGGATCTCTAATAATAATAAATGTTACATGTCAAGTACTTATAATACTTTTTGGCTAAACCAACCCTCTTGACTTTTATTTAATTTCGTCCAAAACACTTTCAATTGAATCGTTAAAAATTAAAATAGAGAATAAAAAAATGTTTTGTTTTTCAAATATTTCCGCTAATTTTCCTTAAACTAGGGGAAGGGGATTGAAATTTGAAAGTATGTAACGAATTTCAATCCTCTCCGACATGCGCCCCATAACAAAAATGGCCCAACATTTTGACTTTTGGAATATAGTCGGCTATTCGTTTTGCAATTATGTTCTGGATGGCTCAATCACTCAGTATGTCCAAACAGCCTACCGTCTAAAGGGTCCAAACCGCCCTAACGGGCCAACCATCCCAGCGGCCCAACGTCTCAGGTCCAAGCCCTTTACCAGCTTCACGTTAGCCTTAAGGGCTGACGTGGACCCTCGCATCCACCGAGGGAGCATCACTCCCAAGAGATACACCAAAATGTCTTGGGACATTAACCACCAAAGGCAATCGCCGCAGACATCACAAAGGGAAACTCTCCCTTTGCCCAACGCTGGCATCGCCAGTGACAGAGGACGCAGCGCTGTCACCTCGTCAGCGCATAAACCGCCCAACACTGCTAACATAAGAGTGTATCCCAAGGAGAGTTGACCATCCTCTCTGGTCTGTCCGCACCATAATCACTATAAATAGCCCCCAGGGGCACAACTGAGAGCATGTTATGTATCGTTATTAGCATATTACTTGAATTCTTTTACAGCTTTATACTTGTATTGATTATCTGCTTATACTTGGGATAATACCTTGTGGCCTGGTCATTACCAAAGTCATAGGTATCGCCCATACAGTAATCATACACCCTATAAGGAAACATAGTGGGCTTATAGATTCCAACGGTACAACTTATAAAACATGAAACTTGTAATTGGATTTGACAAGGCAATCTGAGAGTGGGCTGTTATATATATATATATATATATATATATATATATATATATATATATATATATATAGGGTTTAATATTTATTATTTTAAATGACACAATTTTATGTCATTTTTAATGAAACTTTTCGTTTTGGTGTGTTTTGTCATTTTTTATAATTTATAAAATTAGAAATAAAAAGAAAATGGAGGAGAGAGAATGTAAAATTATACCAAAACGACATAATTTCATTAAAAATGATACAAAATTGTGTCATTTAAAATGACAAATATTTTTCCCTTATATATATAGGATTTTATGATTATAATATTACATGATCCAAAAAAACTTTCCTACACACACACACAACTAAGAGGTGAGGTCCACATGTTTTTTTTTTTCTCTTTCATTATTTCACTTTCTCTCTCCTCTTTATTGTGAGTGTAGGAAAGTTTGTTTACATCATGTAACATTATACTCATTAAACCTATATATATATAGGGACACCAGATCCTAACCGTTGATTTCCGTCAATCACCGATTATCATTTATTGGAATTAATAATTAATTACTGAGTGTAATTTCCAATAAATGATAACCGTTGATTGACAGAAATCAAACGGTCATATATATATATATATATATATATATATATATATATATATATATATATATATATATATATATATATATATGTCAACTTTTACTCCTCATCTTAGTCAATATTTTTCATCTATATAATAATTATAGTTTTTTGAATTATATTCATTAATTAATTATTACTTTTAAATAATTACTGCTGTTAAATGAATTGAAATATACGGTTGAGATACACAGATTACATGGTAGTAATAAATGATATTCCTCAACATGCAGATATCAACATCAATAACTTTACTTTCGATTATGTTAGAGACAGTATACCCTTTTCAGACTTGCTTCCCAGGCAGGAAAAGTATGAAACAACAACACCAACAAAAAAGCAAAAAAGATTCATCCAAGAAAAAAAAAATTGAACCAAATAGCGAATTGGATTGAGAATCATAAACACAAAATGAAGCGTATGAATATACAAAAGAACCAAAAAAATTAAATTAAACTGCACTTAAAAAAATCAGTTCATTAACTAAACTGATTTTTTCTTTTTCTTTTTCTCTTCTTTTTTCTCTTCTTTTTATTTATTTAGTGGCTTCTTTTTTTCTTTTTTTATCTTTATTACTTTATTTCTTTAATTTTTTTAAAATAAGATCGACCTAAACTTATTTCAAGTAAACCAGGGTTGCATGCCATGCCCACAAATGTACAGATAGTAGCTGACCTATTTTTAGTTTTTTTACAAAGTAAAAGGCCATTCATTCTGAACAAAAATAAAAATTACTCGAAATAAGCTGGCATCAGAAGCAAACCAGTACGACCCAATCATTTCACAAGAAGAAATCCCATGAACCTCAACCAACCACCCTTGCTCGCTTTGTCAGCCTCTTTCGAACACGAACCAAACGGCGTCGTTGAGTTACCTTCCCCGCCACCCCCACTGTCCACCGTGCCACTACACTTCCTCCGGCAAAGAAAAAAGTTTCTAGATCCAATTTCCATCAGTTTCTCCTCCCTATCCAAACCTGTATCCAAATAAATAAATAAAACATAAACATCAATTTCTCTGCAGAAAAATATATAAATAATAAAAAATATTTATCCTTTTAAAAATATAAAATTATAAATGAGAAAAAGACATAAATTAATATATTTTTATTTAAAATCTAAATTAAAAAAAATTACTCACTTTTTTCTTTCATAATTATCTTTTTTTTTTTGCTTAAAATAAAATAAGTCTATATTCTTTAAAATAATAAATATCAAACAAACTTTATTCATAAAAGAAACAATTTTTTTTTATTTAAAATTTAAATTAGAAAAACACCAAAAAAAAATTTCCAAAACTTTATTGTATATTACTTTCTTTTACTTAAAAAAAGATAATTTTATATTCGTTAAAATTACAAACACCAAACCAAACACATAAATTAAATAGAGGCTTAATATTTTTTGTTTTGCTGCAGAAAATTTTTTTAGCAGAAACATTTCTTTGATAAAATAAACTCTGATTTTATTTTATTTTTTTGCTTTTATTTCGATTTTATGTATGTAAGAACAAATTAAGAGCTTACTTTCTAAGCTGAACTGGGAATAATGGAGATCGAAGTGGGAAGGGTCGTTGGACGGCAAGATTGGGCGGCGACCTTCCTTGACGTATTGGCGCACCGCCGCCGCTATCAAATCTCCGACGGTCGATTCCGGCCTCATCACCACCTGCACGGGGCCAAGGCTCCCCATCATCGTCACCTTCAGCAGCAACTTCGGTGGCTGTCTCGGCACAACCTCCACCACCGTCTTCGTCGTCGCCGCCGCACGCGTCCTCTCCGATATAAGGTCCGGCACCGTCTTCGGGCGCCGGATTTGGTTGGCAGACATGGCGGACTCCGATATGTGACCGTGAAAAGACGAGGATCTCTCTCCTAACCTCCCCCGCCGGTGATTCTCTATCTGGCCGTTACGGTGGTTGTTCTTCGAGGCTGGCATGTATTTTATCCTTAGTAGCCTAAGGATAAAAAAATATTTACAGGGAGGGGCAAATTTGGAATTTGAGTAGTTTTGGCTTTCTACCTCATTCGGCGATACCTAAAATATCTGGCGCGAGGGAACCCGAGAGGTGGAGAAGCACGAGAACGCCGTGTGCAAGCTATCATAACCAGAAGGGTATAACCGTAAATAAGCAATGAGAAGCATTACAAAATAAAAATAAAAAAGACGATATAGAAGAGAATGAAGAAAGTGGAGCTACACCATGTGATGCAGTTACACGGGGTTTTTATAAGGTAAGATGGCACGCTCAAAAATTATAAAACAGGGGATTAGTTTTTGATTTTTATTTTTTATTTAAGGGTTTGGTTCTTGTTATTTTTAATGGATGTAGAATTGTGTATTTTTAAATAAAAGAAAAAGATATATAATAAAAATTATAAAAGAGAAAGTAGATAGTTTTTTCATTTAAATTTTAAATAAAAAATATTACTTTTATCTAAAACAATCATATTTAAAAGCATAAATATTTTTTTCATTATTTAAATATAAAATGAGAGCTTGCCCATATCGGTTATGGGATCCGTTTGAATGGATTTTTAAAAAAGTATTTTTTTTTTTTGCCTTGTTTATTTTACAAGTGATTTTATAAAAGTTAAAGTTATTTAAATTTTTTTAAAAAATATTTAGGTTTTGAGAAAAATATTTGACTTTTAATTTTTATTTTTATTTTTTTATGACTTCTATTTTTTTTATTTAAATAAACATTTAAGAAAAAGTTTTTGAAAGAAAAAAAATCATCCATAAACGTTTGGAATTGGAAGCGGAGTTGGGATAATCTGATAATCAGGTGTTGGATGGACACGTGTGTTGACGTGATTGTGGTTGGGTGTGATGTAGTTGGCAATAATGGTAAGGAAGGAAAGGCAGTAGGTGAACCCGCGGAATCAGGAAATAAATTTAGCGGATACCAAAAAATTCAATTAGGTAGAATCTAGACAGTATCAAGGTATTTTAAGAAACTCAATCAATATTAAAGTTGTATCGTAAATCCTATTATTTTAAAGGATATAAAGTTGAGTTATTTTAAATGAGAGGTTGTATCTCCAAAAAAAAATGAGAGGTTGAGATAGATAAAAGAAAAGAGAGTTGACAAAAAAATAAAATTTTGGGTCTTAACCTCTTAAAAAGACTGAAATTATATAAATTATGTCATTTAAAAAAATCAAACTCGCTACCAAGTGGCGCACTTAGGTGAAGTGTTTGATGATGCGAAATCAGGATGCTTCGTGATGGGTGAGAAGAGAACAACAGAACATAGAAGAGGGACCAATCTGTGTTTGCGGCTGATTCCATCTTACGCGGTCATCTTTTTAGTGTTGTCATATTATGTAGACTCATGTGTTAATTAATCATAAAAGAGGGGTAGAAACTGGGAATTTATGTAAGCCAAGCAACTCATAATCGTGCTTTTATTAGGTTTAGCATAGCTTATATATTGGGATATTTCATATTATTCATTTTAAATAATTTTTTATATAATTTATATAATAAAATAATATTGTTTTTATTATTTTTCTAATTCTTAATAAATCAGAAATGTATAATAGATTTGAATAAATTAATAAACTTTGGCCAAATTTTTAGATAAAGCCAAATTAGATTTATACTTTAAGGTACATCAGGCTAATAAATTAGATCAATATTTAATAAATGATATACATACAGGAGTGTTGAAAATATAACTCACCAACAACAAATCATGTTAGCATTTGAACTTTCCCTCATTTAATGACGTCGTTCGCTTGCATCAGTACTATACTAAGATTCACATAAATTTCGTCCACAAACTCAAACACGATACTCCTCCTTTTAATAAGTTCCACGTATAAATATAAAGTTTAATCTAATTCCTTACGCTATATAATCATATTAAATAAAAAGTTTATAGTCTAATTTAAACTACGTAATTATGGAAAAAATAAAATACAAAAAATTTAATAAATTCATATTTTAGTCTTTTAAAAATATAAATGTCATTACTTTGGTATTTCAAATTATTATATGTATGAATTATATGGAAGAGTGTCAGGAAATAAAATAAGGGTTTATCATCTATCATTTAACATTATCACAAAATTTTTCCTACTCATAACATTTTGTGGGGCCCATAGCAAAATAAAAAAAATTCCGGCACGCAAAACGAATCTCTATAACATTACACAATGACTTTTCCTACAACATAACTCTTATAAAATTCATAAAATAATTAGGGTTTTATAATTCTCATTTAACGTGAGAATTATAATTTTTCTACACATCATTCGATTTCTATACTGACATGGATCCTACATATAATTTTTTCTAACACATGGCCCAGATATTTTTTATCTCTATAAAATTTCAATTCTCCGAGAATTATAAAACCCAAATAATTATCATACACACCCCAACTAGCCCACAAAGGACATAAACTCTAATAATGGATACGCAAGTGGTAGAGGTGTGACCCAACTTTTGAGCGAATCAAGACAATAGAGGAAAGAGCCAACTCGTACAACCACGTTCTCTGTGTGTCTATCTACACTATTGTAAGTTTATAACGCAGTCCAAAAAAAAGCGCAGAGTTTTGCCCCCCCCCCCCCCCCCCCCCCCCCCCCCCTTCACTTTTCATTTTTTATATATAAAAATCTAAATGAAGTTAGATACTGATATTTCATTAAGAACCTCTTTGAAGATTTTTGAGAGAAATATCATTCACCAATAATATCCTCATATCAACATTTGAAGCTATGTCCTTATGAGATATGGATCAAATCCTAAGAAGTGTGCCCATCTATAAGAAAATTTATTGCATTATGCTTCTTGGGTTCGGGAATATCTATCTTTCTGAACTTTGTTATCTTGTAGACGCATTAGAAAAACAATATATTACGTTACATATATTTTTCGGAATATTCAACAATCAACATTTGCATGGTTACACAATCACAGCCTCCCTAGAATGCTGCGAGATTTCTTGTGCAAAATGGTTAGGACAGTTGTGTTTGTGCACAAGTTAAGCCTCTGCAAGTTGAGGATTTTTACAATTTTTTTATTTTTTTCCGGATTAGGTCCCAAGACACCATTCTGAGTTGATTAAGGTCCAAAGCTCACTTCCACTACCGAATAAGATGTTGTAATCACATAATATTTCACAAATCATACCAAGTAACCACCTTTTGGTAAATATTTCTCTCGTCCATCAAATGCCAATCCTGTATGAAGATTGACATTTATTGTTTTTTTGTTTTTAAGGAATATGATTATACTCTCTTTTAAGGAATTATTAATCTTATGTTGCATAAGATAGATATCTCATGTAGAAGAAATAAAATTGTGGGGCTCACAATTAAAAAAAAAGGCACAAAATTCTATGAGTGTGTAACATGAGATAATTGTATTATGTGAAATAAGATTACTATTTCCCCTATTTTAAATAGGGTTATTTGCTAAAATTGTACACACTGCCATGTTTCTCGGACAGTCAAATTAAAATAAATAAATAAATGTGGTCTCATTTATCCTTGGGTTTCCCTATCGTGTGAAACTCATCTTTCCTTTTTTTTTTTTTTTTTTTTTCCCTCACTCCGAATTATTCTGGCCATTCAACCATTCGTAGAGCTTTAAAAATAGATGTTTCATTGCACGCCTCCGTTTGGGACAAGCTGCAAACAAACAAGGGTGTTATTTATTCAAAGCTTGTTGTAATGACGGTTATAAATGACTCAATGAGACAAAGACGGTAGGGCTGCCACAGTTTCTATAGAATTATCACATAGACGAGTTATCGTGTAGTGAGAAAGGAAAATTGTTTTCCAGATTGTCAAAATCTTGCGTAAATTGTGAAGAAAGAAAAAGTGCAACCCTCGCTACCTTCTTGATAATTGCCATGAGATTTGTATAGAACCACTGGTTAATTTTTTTTATACAAAAGCTAAGATTAGGGGAGATAGGTTCAAAACAAAGTACCAACCTCATGGAGGACCTAATATGAGATTATATATCACCTATCAAAGAAAAAAATTAAAAGATAAATTTAAATCACGATTAATAAGGACGTAAGATTCTACCAGTTATGTCAACCTCATTGGAACAAATTTTCTTTCATAAAAATGAAACTCGACATCAAAACTTCGGATTTATTGTGCTATTACTCGGTTTTAATTATTTCATCGGCTATAAATTTATAATGCTTCTTCTATTCATTTTTTTTTTGTGGAGAATTTCTTCTATTCAATTTATACACTAATTTTGGGAGCATATTCTTTATCTTCCCCTTTGCCATCTTTGGGAAGAGTTAAAACCTTAATTATGGACCCGCCTCGAACAAAATTGCCTCCGGTAGAGGATAGAAATCTTTTTTAATAATACTTAATTTAATATTCACTCAATATAAATTTTTTTTCCACTACGGTAAGGTTGTTTAAATTGATTCCTAAGCTTTAAAGTCGAAACTGAACTTGTTTTTTTTTTTTTTGGGGTGCAGTGGCGGAGCAGGACTCAAATTTGAGCCCGGGCCAAAAAAATTTACGTGTATTTATTTTTCTTAACTTTAGTTAGTTCATATGATAATATATTTAAATTGGGGAAAAATCTATTTATAAATTTTGTTTGCAAATTTTTACAAATTATACTATATACTCCCGGAATTACATAGTGTTACCTAGTGTACTTCTGGGAGTACATAGTGTAGTTTGTAAGATTATAAACAAAAAATTTGTAAATATAAACCCCTATTTAAATTATATTAAATATAGAGCAACTGAGCATATTGTACCAAGAATAATTATAATTTTATTAAATATTTTTTTATACAAGTGGAAATTAAACACATAACCTAATATCTTACCCAAATCTCTTACCAAAAATATTTTAAGTTTTAGATAGGGGCAAAATATAAATTATAGCCCGTACCAAATTATATTTTTAACTGGGCCAAATTATAATTAATTATATATTTATATATAATATGTTAAAATTTAGCTCGGATCGAGGCCCCACCCAGGATATACGTGGCTCTGCCACTGGTGGGGTGGAGTGGACATAGGAGCATTTGCGTAGAATCACCATTCCTAATATATTTTAGCAAGGATGCATTTTTAAGGATTCGAACTCAATATCACTGATTAACCTACAAGAACCCCATATTAAATTGAATTGTTTGTGTTTGTATAAGAGCCATACATGCATCCCTTAAGGGATATAATGTGTTGATCTAAGGGTACTTTTAGCAGCAATATAGTAATAACCAGGCTCTACTAGAGATTCCCAATGTGCTATAATTCAAAGGGGAGTGTGTGTAAATGGCTATGAGTTATGTCAACACAGTATACACCTCATACAAGTGAAGTGAACATGATGCCCCATCAATGGAGAATGAGGTATTTATAGGTAGGGTTTGACTCCCTAGACGTGAAAGAGAGAATAAGAAAAGTGAAAGACAGAGTTGTGCTACTATAGTACTGTAGTCTGGCCTTGTCTCTGAGACAAGGCATATTGCACCTATTATCAGTGTACAATGAGTGTTGTGAAGAGGACAAAAGGGGATCCTATATAGTGAGACTCTATCGCTCACCATGAAGTGTCTTTTGGAATATCCAAACTTATGCCAACAATACTGAATTTGAGTTATTGGGTCAACTAACTGTTGGAATTTGTATAGAATTTATATAGACAATCTATTGGTTATGAATAATAAGTGAGTTAAGGAAGAAAAGAAAAGAGGAAAGTTGAAGGGGTGTGTGGGTTTTAAGAAGTCCTACACTAGACAACTAGTAGGAGGTGAGAGAGCTTATAAGCTCCCACCTCACACTCCTAAATTGCCCCTTGGGGCACTACACTTTTGTGGAGGGAAGAGGAGTTAGGTGGCCTTAGGTCCACCACACACACACACACACACCGCCGGTCGGCTCGGTTTGGTTCGTAAAAATTATTTTTTATTTTTTGTCCAAAATGCCATGTGCTTATTCGTTGCTTCACTTCAGTTTCTTCAAACTGTTTTTTCTATCAGTAAGAGGCAAATTGTTTTAAGGAGACATATTCTGTGAGCTCAAATTTATTCCTATATTATTATGTATACATTGATCATTTTGTCTCATAATCTAACATCCTGTAAGTATGTTCTAATTTACTCATTGCACTGCGTTTGATAATTCTGATCATTTATACATGGCTTCAAATTATTTAAAGTCACCCAGTATCTTCTAAATAACACTAACTTGATTGATCAGAAGATAATTAATTCACGTGTGTGGTGGCAACACATTGTGATTATCGTATCCTCTATAAGCAATCATAATACCAAGTCAACTTTTCATCATAATAAATAAACCTTAAAAGTCAAGCATTTACCTTTCGTTATATTGTTTCCTTTGAGAAGACATGCCACCTCTCATAATCTTGAAATACATTTTTAATACGGCACGCATTTAGCAAAACATTTTTCATACGGCACTTTAAATCATCTGACTAAAACTTTTTGGTGCAAAGTCTAAATGTTTACCGTTTACGACGGTCATTCATCATTGAAAAATAAAATATTTATATTAAGAGATATAATAAAATTATTTAAGTACTTTTATTTAATAGTTTAGATTTTTGAGAAAATTAATTACCTGACATAATATCACAGTCTGTGATAAAATAATTTAAAAGTCTTCTAAAAAAAAAGAAAACAATAAATTAAAAGTCGATTCTAAGTTTCTAACTACCTTCATTATAAAAAAATAAAAAATGTCAACATCGGTTTTTCGTTTTCATATCGCACTTAATTAGTAAATCATTTGAAGAAAACTTTCCGGCGCACAAGGCTAAAGATTCACCGTTTACTACAGTCATACATCATTAAAAAGCATATCATTAAAATATTTTCAGTATTCATAAAGATATATTATAAAATTTGTGTTTGTTAAAAAAGTTATGTGAAGTATACGTAATTTTTTTTAATATAAAAAAATGAATCACAATCTAATATGCAAAAAAGTAATTTTTTACCCTTGCAAGTAATTTTTATTTTTTTTATAGACACCCTTGCAAGTAATTTACATCATTAAAAAGTATATCGATAAAATATTTACAGTATTCATAAAAATGTTATAAGAAAAAAAATTTAAAAAAATGGGATAGATTATTCTTCAACCTTTTTTTCTGCCTACCACTCTAAAATATTGTTAGAGCAGAATCTCAAGAGTAGAGAGAAAGATAAAAATTAGTTAAGATTATGATCTAACGGTATTTTAGAGTGGTAGGCAGAGAGAATTGTTGGTAGAATAATTTATCCAAAAAAAAATATGTGAAGTGTACTTAATTTTGTTCATTTTATAATATATATATAGGGGTTTACATTAAATGCAGGGAATCATAACCATAAAAAGGATGAAAACATTAAATGTGGAAAATCATAATCATTGTTGTGTATATATATATAAGGAAATATAACTTATATTTCCGGAAGTCTAGTATACTTCCGGGAGTACATAGTGTAGTTTGTAAACAAAAAGTTTGTAAATATAACTTTCCTTATATATATATATATATATATATATATATATATATATATATATATATATATATATATGGGAAAAACATTTCTCAAGCAGCTTGGGATAAGTTTATCTCCAGCTAGCCCCAAAACTACGTTGTTTTGATTAGTGAAGGGTATTTATGTAATTCTAGGTGAATTAATGAAGGGTGTTATTGTAATTTTATTTATTTTTATATCATATACATTTTACTGAAACACCCTTCATTAATTCAATTAAAATTACATAAACACCCTTCATTAATCAAAACGATGTAGTTTTGGGTCTAGCTGGAGATAAACTTATCCCAAACTGCTTGAGAAATGTTTTTCCCATATATATATATATATATATATATATATATATATATATATATATATATATGACAGGGTTATATTTACAAATTTTTTATGTACAAACTACACTATGTACTCTCTGAAGTATTCTAGGTTACATTATATACTTCTGGGAATACATAGTGTAATTTACAAAAATTGTAAACGGATCCTTCCCTGGGGAGGGTTATATGGAGAATGATCTGTTTACAAACTTTTTTAACAAATTTTTGTAAATTATACTATGTACTCCCGAAAGTATATAGTGTAACTTAGTGTATTTCATGGAGTACATGTATAGTGTAATTTGCAAGAAATTATAAACAATTTTTTTTGTAAATATAACCCTTTCCTCAAAGTAAATGAACTATAAAAACATTAATATAGAATTTCCTCTAAATGACAATGTAACATAAAATATATAATTGCAATGTGTTAGATGCTTTGCCAACATCTAATAGTGGGATGATGGTTGAATGCACACTCTACAAGTTTTTGAACCCAGATTTTAATATGCATAATACACAAACTCACCTATTTTATGCTAAAAATAACTTGGTTATAAGAGATTTGACATCATGTCACAGATCAACATTTTTAAAATTTTAAATTATTTTGTTCTTGTGAATGCAAAAAAGTTTCTTTGAGAGAGGTAATCCTACTATAATATGGATATTCTTGACTCGAACAGAATTGCCTCTCCCAGATTATAGTGAAATTTGTCCAATTTTTTTTAACTGTTAGGTAAATGTTTATTAATAATTTTGTTATATCATTTATATTATATCTAGATTTTATTTTGGTTTGTGATATAATATCAAAGCTTATATGATCAATTAATTTAGAATTTGATCTTTATATCACCACATTCTTTAAATAAAAAAATTAAATTATGTACATTATCCACGTTCCAAATCCAAATAACTTTTGCACGTGGGATACATGGGTGTGTTAAAAAATTAACATTGAAAAAATTGTTAAAATTGATCTGTTTGGAGTTTGAAGTGATTATTTTAGAAGAATTGATTCAACTCATAAAACAAAAACAAAAAAATTCACATCTCTTAAAATCAAATTTACTCACCCTAGATTTGATTTTTATTTCCTGCCCATAAATTATCCAAACAAGCTGGATTGTAATAACCCATCTCACGAGCAGCAAATGTGATTTTCACCCCAAACAAACAAGCTTGAATTAGTTTAGATAGAGACGCAGTGAACCCCTCAATACTCAAACTCTACCGTCGTTAGTTGTTGTATACTGTTAAGGGGGGTCTCTTTTGAATCGCCCTTAATGAAATACATTGAATCCTCATCGCTCCTACAAGATTGGTGTTTTACTGTTTGGTTGTGTCTCCCCCATGCATGAATCTTCATCTCTTCTAGTATGCTCTATGCCTCATTATCCTAGCATAAGGACATGATGTTGGATGTGACCAGTGGACCTTCATGTCATGAATAAGCCACTTGCAAAGATGATGCCAAACCCATTCTTTTGTATCATTATCTATTTGAAAGATGAAGGATATTCTTATTACTAAAATTTTTCAGTACTTACTTGCTACCTATCTAATTATTATTGGATCAAAGAGAAAGAATGCTAAAAAGTTTTTGAAAAAAGAGAAAATATTGATCCAATGATGATTAGATAAGTACTGAGTTAGTAGTATAAAATGTTGGTAATAATAATATCCCTCCACCTATTCAAAAAAACAAAAGAGTTAAAAGTAAGTTTGACTCTTCTTTTGGAAAGAATCAAAATACCTTATGAGAAGAGATATTCTTACTACCAAAATTTTCTACTACCAACTTACTACCTATCTAGTCACCATTGGATCAACATTTTCTCTTTTTTTCAAAAACTTTTTAACATTCTCTCTCTTTGATTTAATGGTGATTAAATAGGTAATAAGTTAGTAGTAGAAAATATTGGTAGTAAGAATATCCTCCCTCATACCTTATAAGGGGAGGAGTTCTGCTATACAGTACAAACTTTTCAAAGTGAAATCGACACGATTCCAAGTTTCCAACAACCACCTACCCATATGGACCACTCCAACAGGTCATAGGTTGAATGTTAATTGTTCTTACACTTGTCATTCTATGCCCTTTGGTAAAGTGATGAAATGCTACCAAAACTTTTAAATAGCATTTAATTTAAGCTTGAAAGATTTTAAAATATATAATGCCAAATATTAGATAAAACTTCAGTCTCCATTTCAGTATCCTGTCCAAATTTGCAAGAATGAAAACACAAGTAGATATGGACACTAGACAGAGTCATAGGCACCGATCAATATCAGGATGAACCAGAAAATAAGATCAACAGATTTAGTCCACATTCATGACAAAAAAAAAAAAAGCAAATAAATAATCATTAATGTGAGAAGACTAATAAAGGACTCATCAAATTATTAAAAAAAGACCATCACTAAATGTAAAAACTATACATCAAAATGTGTACGATCGTATAGTATAAGTTTCTATACGTTATGACATTTTCAGTTGTTTGGTGTGACAATCGTATAATATAAGCTTATACACCAAGATCTCTTTATACATCAAAATGATGTATAACTTAATCAAGCATAGGAGTGATGAATTAGGCCAGATAAGGGGTTGATATATTAATTTTGCTTACAAGTACAATTTCCAAGAATTAATATATCATTTCAATATTTATATATTAAAATAATTTTTTTTAATATATTAATTTTTAAAATATCAGAGGATATTATCTTATATAATACCATACTAATACCAAACATTAGATAATATTAAAACTTAATCAGATCTTATAGGATGAGACTTTTTCTTATACTATGCTGGCCTAAAGTACATGTAAAGAGAATCACTACAGGGACCGAAAATTCCAATTGCGTCGTGTATAAGTATTCCTAACTCATGAGAGAGGCTTAAGTTCGCAAGAAAGTCATCACGCATGTCAGAAACTCAGAATTTTTCTTAGTGGAGGGTTTCGTATCTTATTAGGAGTAGAACATTATAGGATACATCAAAGCTAAAGCTGGCTACGTGGGTTTTCTTTTCCGATGTTTAACAAATTTTTTAACACAAAATAAAATCTTTATATTAAAACTAATTTTTGTTAAGATATTCGAGAAATAGGATTTTAGTCAGAGACCCTCCGACATATAGTGTGTGCCAAAACTTGTAAGTAGGGTCAGTGGTTGCACATTTGCACCCCGAAAAAAAGCAGAGAAACTAAGAAACAGATTCTGGTTTCTAGAGGCTTCATGATTAGTACTTTAGTAGTTCTGTATGTTAAGCAACATTGTTCGCTTCATCTTTTGAATTATTGCAACATAAGGATGGGGCCTCATTGAATTAATGGATAATTAAACTTCTTGTGCTCCATAAGAATTGTGACAAAGATGGAGTTTTGTGGAGCATTGACAAAGAAAAAGAAAATAGAAACCCGCCATAAGTATAGTCAACTGACTCAACTCCACTGTGCGGCCATAATCACTATCGCACTGAAGTCATATTAAACGATTATATTGTGAACAAAAAACTTAGCGTTCTCTAGCGATCCGATCCGGACCTATTGTAGAGGCCCATTCTAAACAAAGCCAAAAAGGCCCATCATACCCATGCGACAAAATTTGGCCAGACAAATCATCTCTACTAGGAGCATGGATCTCGCTACATACTTGGCCACTAAGCATACATAACTTATTAACTTAGAAGGAATCTTCATTATTGAAATCAGCAGTTCAGGCAAGTTGGCCATCATCAGAAATCAAAGAAAGGTTGGAAGCTCTAGCTTGCTATGAACCAGTGGCGGACCTGTGTATGCAAGTGCACACACAAATTTTTTTTTGGAAAAAAATATATATTTTGGGTCATCAACAAAAACTACATAATCCAATTTAATCTCTTAAAAAAAGTCGACTCGTAATCCCTTTAAATTCCAAAATAGACCCTTGTTAGTCATTTTGAGGTATTAATGTGGGTTTTTTTGAATTTCAAAGGACCATGATTTTGATTAACTTGGTCTATTTTTGAATTATGAGGGATCACTAGTAGACTTTTTTTACCCTAATAGATTAAATTGAGGCCCGTAATTTTTGTTGAGGACCCAAAAAGTTCTATTGTAACAATTTAATTGACTCTTGATTACTTTTTTTTTGTATTAAGTTAAAGTTTTCTTTTCTTTTTTTTTTGTTTATATTCTTTTGTATTTTAATATATTTAAAGTTTTAAAGAAATTTTTTTTCCTTTATTCTTTTATTTTAAGTGTGCAGACATTAAAAAAAATTTCTAGGTCCGCTATTGTTATGAACCAGAGAGTTTACTTTAAACATAGGCTTACCCATAAAGAAATAGCATGAGAGGCCACCCTTATCCACCAATCAACCAGAACACCGCCTCATGATGGACAATAATAAGCATGGCACCCAGACACTAGTATAAATACAAAGGCCATTAGCCTAAGTAGTGGTGGACCCATAAAATTTTCTTTATGTCTGCACACTCAGGATGGGGGTTCGGGGGTGCCGCCCCCATTTTTTTTAACTGGGGAAAAAAATAGACATCGAATGTGATTTGTTTGTTAAACGAAGACAGTACAATTGTTAAATTTTTACATTGTATTTTTTGTTAGATTAACAATTTCCTTAACTTTGTGTACTGCACTTGCAGACAATGGAACCGACCTAGGTCCGCCATTGAGCCCAAGTATGATATCTCTCATTGAATACTTGAACCTCATTGGAAATAAAAAATGACTTGGGCGTCAGAGTGCCTTTGCAAGTACCTCCAATCGCTTGCATACAACCCGGTGAAGATAACCATCTCGAAACACAATATAATATCTTGCCTAATTCTTAGACTCCAAGTATCTCGCAGACAACACGATCTCTTCAATTTCTTCATCAACATCCTTTATATTCTACCGTGTGTGGTTAGGTCCATCCCATTTGGTGTTGGACTCATCATCTAGTTTTTTTTGAAGTCTTCACTATTCAATATATGAATCAGTCGATTATGTTGCCAAATTTTGTAATAGGAAATTAGATGAAAGAATATGTATAACATACTATATGGTTTTATTTGCAAGATAACATAAGAATATTCTTTCTTTTTTCTTTCTTGTCTAGTTGTCTTTCACAATTTGTGTGTGTATAATTCACTACTAAAAAAGTCATTTTTTTCGACAGAAAAATTCTGTCGAAAATGGTATAAATTTCGTCGAAAATGAAGTTTTCGACGGAATTGAAGTCGTCGAATTTTCCTTCGTTGATAACCCATTTTTCGACGGAATTCAAGATTCCGTCGAAAATTTTCGACGGAATTTATTTCTGTGGAAAATTTTTGACGGAATTTATTTCCGTGGAAAGATTTCGACGGAAAATCAATGAAATTCCGTCGAAAATTGATGTGAAAATTTTCGACAGAAAACAAATTTCGTCAAAAAATTGCAACGGAAAATCAATGGAATTCCGTCGAAATTTGTTAGGATGGTTTTCGACGGAAAATGGATTCCGTCGAAAATTTGCAATGGAAAATCAATGAATTTTTGTCGAAAAATGATGTAAATTTTTTTGACGCAAAACAAATTCCGTCAAAATTTTTTAGAATTTTTTTTAAAAATTTCTCTCTACAAAATTAATATCAATTTTCTATAATGCACATGATAAAAAATATAATCAAAAAAATAACATATCAAAATCAAATCTCCTTAATCATTACATTAAATGCACAAAAGTCCCTCTAAATATTTTAAAAGGCTTATACAATTGGCAAGCGATGTACAATAAATATATATCGTAACCTTAAAAAATTAACAAATAAAATTAACATATCAATATGTTATACAAAATTGACTTCATAAATCAACGAAACAATTTCTTCTTAGAATACTTGTATCTCATAACATTATTATGAATCTGGAGGATGCTATGATGGTGGAGATACTTAAAAGCGAATGAACAATCTCTCAAAATTTTGACTCTTGTTTCCCATTTCAACCGTCTGTCTCTTCTTGAACAAAACTCAAACACACACATAAACATGTCAACAACATATAAAATAACCTTGGGAGATGAAAGCGATGTGAATTGAGGTGCACAAAATTAATTAGGAAGTTTTCAACCTTGAATGAAAATAATAAATGATATAATTAGTATTAATTAGGAAGTTTTCAACCTTGAATGAAAATAATGAATGATATAATTAGTATTAATTGTGAAGTTTTCAAACTTGAATGACATTGATTATGAAATTCGAATTTCAAAATTTTCACCTTAAAAGAAAATAGTAAATGACATTGATTGAGAAATTGAAATTGAAGTTTGGAAGTTTTTAACCTTGAATAAAAATAATAAAATATAATTAGTATTAACTAGGAAGTTTCAACCTTCAATATTTTATGAAAGAAATCAGTAAAATCATCATGCAAAAATGAGATATAAGCAGTCTATTAGCACATTATTTTTATTTTTTTATTTTTTCTGGTCAGGAGGGGAGCTAAATCATTGCAATCATCATGCAAAAATGAGATATAAGCAGTCTATTAGCACATTATTTTTATTTTTTTATTTTTTCTGGTCAGGAGGGGAGCTAAATCATTGTAATCATCTTTGATATGCTTTGCCAATTTAGCATAGCTTATTGAAAGAATTTTGGGAAAGTTATAGTATCAATAATTAATGATTCCAACACAAGGTTTAAAATTCAAAAATTATAGACACAAAGGCATTAACAAGAGCAACAACAGTAAACCCCCTTAATTTCGTTAGTCAAAATAAAAATAAAAAAATAGAACATATTCACAAGGCAAACCCAAATAAAAAAAGACAAAGATAAGAGAACATTGCCTCTGAACAATTTCTCTAGAAGGTGGTCTTGGGTAAGTGGAGTTGATTTCAGCCGGAGCCAACAACACTCAATTACTCTTCCTCTTTCACTGTGATGATGCACTCACTGTCTTTCACAACTTCATTAAAAGGATATGAGATCAAGGATATATTTTAATTGGGGATTCAATCACCATGAAAGGAATGAAGAGTCTCAAAATAAATATATAATCATATCCAATCCATACAGTCTCAAAATCAACAATCACGAATATGGCAGCCTACACTATTCTAATACAGATCTTGGAAAAGAGAGAATTATAATATTCCATACAAACATTAATTAAAATATAAAAAAGATAGATTGCACAAATATGCCAATGGAACATTCTGCCATCGATTCACAATGTATTTTACCAAGTGTTATGTGCTATTTTTAAAGGGAGAGAATAGAATTAGGGAAAAGGAGAGGGAAATTGAATTAAGGAAGAGAGAGATAAGAGAGGGAAAGATATCTGAAATTTTCCATATCATTTCTATTCATCCTTCCTTACTTATAACAACTAGCAAAAGCAATCACACCATCCATGCTTAACAAACTAACCAAAAAGTAAAAACAATAACAGAAAGATAATAACAAACTGTGATGCAATTACCCTAATATCCCTAGACTCATAACAATATTTGGCTCCCTCTTTCTTTTTATCCCATCACATAATCTTTCAAATAAATGGGTTGGGTCTTCTTCCTTTTATCCACCCTTGTGCTGCTTGTTGGGCTTAGTGGGCTCTGCTGGCCCATTACATTGCCTGCCCCTAAGACAAGTGACTTGTCCTCAAGTCGCGGGCTGGGATTCTCGAACGGCTGCGGCCCAATTTCTTTGGGGTTCATGTGTGCTACTCGGTGGGAAGCAACGCTGGGCTTCTGGAAGGATGCTGGCCCAAACTCTTTGGGCTCGAGCTGTGCAGCGAACCTGGGGGAACGCGCTGAGTGGCTGTAAGGTGGATCCGAAATCAACGGTGTAGATGACACCGACAAGGAAGGCAGCATCTCAACCGTTCGTGTGGAATGCGTAGTGGCAGCCAGCTGTAAGTCATCAGGAGCAATCAACGGCTGCGATGTTGCCGACACGCTAGGAGCAATCGCGACCCTTGAACGTGGAGGTGCCAGCTGTGAGTCACGAGGAGCAATCAACGGCTGCGATGTTGCCGACACTGCAGGGCAAATCTCAGCCGTTGAACGTGGAGAGGCCAGCGTTAAACTCGATGGGACTTTACTTCCAGTTTCAGAACCTGCAGACCGCTGCTCTCCACTTCCAGATTCTCTCTTATCCTTTCCCATTTCGCAACCTGCGAGCATACTCTTCCCACTTCCAGAGATCTCTCTGCCTGGTATGGTTACTGGCTTCTCCTTCACACCTGACTCGTCCTTCTCATCCCTAGGCCTCCCCACTTCATGTATTCCCTCCATAGTCCTAGAGCCCGTTGAAGCGCGTTTGGTGTCTAACCGGTCATTGTCACGGTTAGCGTGGGGTAAAACCAAAGTGCTATCCTCCCAGGTAGTATCCTCGAGTGGAAGTCCTTGCCACTGGACCAGGACTTGAGGAATGAGCTCTCCTCGCCGCCATACTTGACGCGAACCAACTATGGCACACGGTGTGTGGAGCAGTGGTTTGTCGGTTTCTGCAGACGGAAGTGGGTGGACTTTATATCCCTGGTTCGAACGAAAAGGTCGAAGTACGGAGACATGGAAGACGGGGTGAATCTTCGATGTGACTGGAAGTTTCAGGCGATAAGCCACCGTTCCGATCCTCTCCTCGACCTGAAAGGGCCCGTAAAAACGTAGTGCCAGTTTCTGAGAAGAACGGCGAGCCACAGAAAGCTGTCGATAAGGTTGCAGACGCACCAGAACGAACTCACCCACGGTAAAGGACCACTCTTTCCTCTTTTTGTCAGCCTGTGCCTTCATAACCTGTTGCGCTTTAAATAATTTTTCTTTTAATGTACTGATAATGAACATGCGATCGCTGAGTGTGGAATCAACGGCTTCATTGGAGGAGGAGCCCAAACAGTAAGCCAACAAGTTAGGCGGTTTGCGGCCGAACATGACCTGGAAGGGGGTAGTACCCGCGGATGCATGGAACGAAGAGTTGTAGTGATATTCCGCTAAGCTCAAGAACTTGGACCAGTTTGTCGGATGTGCATGCGAAAAGGCGCGAAGGTAATTCTCTAAACATCGATTAACCCTCTCTGTTTGTCCATCTGACTGAGGATGGTAGCTGGAACTGAAATGAAGTTTGGTTCCCTGCAGTTTAAAAAGAGAACGCCAAAAATCACTTAAAAAAATCGGGTCACGGTCAGACACGATAGATTCGGGCATCCCATGGAGTTTGCCAACGAAATCCCAAAAGAGTTGGGCGATCAGAGTAGCTGAATAAGAGGCAGGAAGAGCCACAAAGTGAGCAGCCTTGGAAAACCTATCAACCACCACCAGGATTGCTGTATGACCCCCAGATCTTGGTAAGTGTGTAATAAAGTCCATGCTTAGATGTGCCCAAATAGAGTCTGGAATCTGTAACGGTTGTAGCAACCCAAAAGGAGGGTGGTTAGATGATTTCAATTTCTGACATATTTCGCAATTTTTAATATACTCTTTGACATCCTTGCGTATTCCTTTCCAGGTGAAGTTCCGTTGGATGCGGTGGAGGCATGCTTGGACCCCAGAGTGACCGCCCTGAACGGAAGTGTGATAATCGTGGAGGATATGACTCAATAACCTGGAATCAGCTGGAATGAAAATGCGACCCCAATGGAAAATGATCCCATTGCGCAGACGCCAGTCAGGCATACCATTAGGGTTACTCTGTATTTGCTGTAAAACTTGAGTAGAGTAGGCATCTGATTTGTATTCAGCTTGTAATTGACTGGTATAACTAAGAATTGGGCCCGAGATGGCCATGAGGGAGGGGGACTGGTCCGCGGTCTCCCCGAAATGCAGTCGTGAGAGACTGTCGGCCACCGTGTTGGTCTTGCCGGACTTATACTCTATGGTATAAGTGAACCCCAACAATTTAGACAAAAATTGTTGCTGTTCTGGCGTTTGGATGACCTGTTGCATCAGGTTGTGCAAACTTTTATGATCTGTGCGGATAGTAAATGGTGACCCCAACAGATACTGGTGCCATTTACTAACAGCTGAGGTAATAGCAAACATCTCCTGTACGTAAACCGATTGACGTTGCATAGCCGGAGATAGCTTACGGCTAAAGAACGCAATGGGTTTCTCCCTTTGCAAAAGAACTGCACCAATACCCACTCCGGAAGCATCCGTTTCCACAATAAACGGTTCATCAAAATTGGGTAAAACTAAAATAGGAGCGGAAACCAGTAGCGATTTCAAAGCTTCAAAAGG
Source organism: Gastrolobium villosum (assembly GCA_032173675.1). Lineage (NCBI taxonomy): Eukaryota > Viridiplantae > Streptophyta > Magnoliopsida > Fabales > Fabaceae > Gastrolobium > Gastrolobium villosum. Next base: position 45,166 of record JAVKPL010016164.1, read on the forward strand.
TTGCTGCGCTTGCTCAGACCAGTGGAACCCAGACTTAGACAACAAATCAGTAAGTGGGGCTGCCACTGTAGCATACTTGTGAATAAATTTCCTGTAATACCCAGAGAGGCTGAGAAAAGCGCGTATCTGGGTAACCGATGTTGGACAAGGCCAATTCAGAACAGCCGTAATTTTATCAGGATCAGGAGATACACCTTTCCCAGATATAATATGACCCAAATAAGGAATTTGCAATTGAGCAAAAGCACACTTCTCCTTCTTTGCGAACAAGGAATGATAGCGCATCATGTCAAACACCGCCCTGAGATGAGCTACATGAAGCTCTGGCGTGGCGCTGTATATCAGTATGTCATCAAAGAAAATAACCACAAATTTCCTTAAAAAATCTGCAAAAATAGTGTTCATAGTAGATTGAAATGTGGAAGGGGCATTGGAAAGACCAAAAGGCATCACCACAAATTCAAAATGCCCATGATGCGTACGAAACGCAGTTTTGTGAATATCGGCAGGGTTCATCTTGACCTGATGATACCCTGACCGTAAATCCAATTTAGAAAAAATAGTAGCCCCATGAAGTTCATCGAGTAACTCATCAATAGTGGGAATAGGGAACTTATCCTGGACCGAAATAGCATTGAGGGCTCGATAATCCACACAAAACCTCCAAGTACCATCTTTTTTTTTGACCAAAAGAACAGGGGAACTAAAGGCCGAATGGCTAGGCTGAATGATTCCCTGTTGTAACATATCATTCACCAATTTCTCAATCTCATTTTTTTGGTAATGGGGGTAACGATAGGGCCGAACTTGAACTGGTTTCGAATTGGGCTGCAAATGAATGTGATGGTTGTATGCCCTATCCGGTGGTAAGGAGGAGGGTTCGGCAAATAAGTCATTAAAACTGTGCAACAAGTCCCTTAACTCAGGACTAGGTTCAGTTGATGACTGTGTATTTGGGATGGGAAGGGTGGTATTGGTAAAACACATTAGGTAAGAAGAAACTGAATCCGTTGAAACCAACTTGTGTAATTGGGCTGGGGTTACCTGGCTGGAAGCAACGGCACCCAACCCATGCAATTGCACCTGGGATCCCTGGTGAACGAAAGACATGGTGAGAGCTGCATAATCAGTAACAATAGGATCCAAAGTAGACAACCATTGGACCCCCAAAACCAAGTCAGCTCCCTTTAATTCAATAACAAACAAATCGACAGTAAACAACTTAGATTGTATAGTCACGGCCACATTGTGGCACATAGCCGAACAAATGAGTGCATCTCCATTGCCCACCTGGACCTTAAACGGCTGAATAACGTGCAATGTTAAATGCAAGTGGGAAGCCATCCGTAAGGTGACAAAATTATGAGTACTTCCTCCATCAACCAAAATTTGGACAGGCTGACCATTAACTGTACCTTGCATTCGGAATGAATTGGCAGAACGATGTCCAAATAATGCATTGAAACTAATTTCATGAGTCACGTCCGGAGGAACAACGTCCACCGGTTCTTCAACCACCGGCTCCGGCATCGGATCCAGATGGTTATCAGGAGGTTCTTCTTCAGTACCTTCCAAGTATAACAAGGTTGCACGCCCTTTACACTTGTGGCCAGGCACAAATCGTTCATCACAATTAAAACAAAGATTCTTCTCTCTTCGGGCCTGCATTTCAGTCGGGGTTAGGCGACGAATTGGAATAGAAGGTAAAGCTAAGGGGTTTTTTTGAAATGTAGAATTGGGAACTACAGACAGTGGCTGTGCGGCTATAGGAGACAACTGGAGCGAACGGACTGGCCAGGGTTTGGTGAGTTTGGAATCTGCAAATTGTTCTTCATAAACTTTGGCAAAAGCAAAAGCAGTGGTAACATCGACAGGCCGATGTACTAAAACTGCCCTGCGAATGTGGGGTTTCAGGCCAGAAATGAAAAGGCTCTTACGAGCTATAGGAGTAAGGTCAGGAACACGTCGAGCGAGAGACTCAAACGCGGATTGGAAGTCAAGGACAGATCCAGTTTGCTGTAGTTTAGCCAAAGAACCAAGGGGATCCTCAAATTCAGAAGGGCCAAAGCGTTGTTGTAACGCTGTGACAAAACACCGCCAATCAGGAAATTGGCCATTGCTGAACAGTGCTTCGAACCAACAAGAAACAGGTAGATCCAAGTTAAACGATACTAGATCTAGACGATCATGATCAGCAACATGATGGAAACGAAAATATCGATCCACAGCAAAAAGCCAAGGGCCTGGGTCGCCCGAGCCAAAACGTGGAAAATCGATTTTCATGGAACGTGGGGGAGGTTGGTTGCGGCTAGGAGAGGCACCCAGAACGCCTACTTGAGCAGTGGTACTCAAAGTGGAGATCTGATGTTGGAGTGTCTGTAGCAACGCAAAAACTTCCTGGATCTCGTGATTCATAGATTCGAATCGCTGATTCTGGTCATCAAAACGAAGATTCTGGGAATTTTCAAATGTCTCCAAACGAAGGTCAATTGTACGTTCCATAGTTGCAAATTGTTGATCATTGTTGTGGATCTGGTTTGCAAGGTCACGGAAACGTGTATTTTCAGCCATAGTGAGACACAACAATGAAAGCACCAATGTTATGTGCTATTTTTAAAGGGAGAGAATAGAATTAGGGAAAAGGAGAGGGAAATTGAATTAAGGAAGAGAGAGATAAGAGAGGGAAAGATATCTGAAATTTTCCATATCATTTCTATTCATCCTTCCTTACTTATAACAACTAGCAAAAGCAATCACACCATCCATGCTTAACAAACTAACCAAAAAGTAAAAACAATAACAGAAAGATAATAACAAACTGTGATGCAATTACCCTAATATCCCTAGACTCATAACAATATTTGGCTCCCTCTTTCTTTTTATCCCATCACATAATCTTTCAAATAAATGGGTTGGGTCTTCTTCCTTTTATCCACCCTTGTGCTGCTTGTTGGGCTTAGTGGGCTCTGCTGGCCCATTACACCAAGCCACCTGTACGGAGTTCTTTAAGCTAAACTCACCAAATCGTTTCAGAAGACAAAAGCTTTGAGTATAGCTAAATGGTCAATCGAATAAGTTTACGTCACTATATTGGAAATGAGGCACTTACATGTTTTTCTCCCCATTATAAAAAGACATTGGAAATATACTAAACTGTTAATTTATCAAAAGAATCCTTTGAATTGCCACCAAGAAGAAGTACTTTCTCTCCCCACCTAATCTGCAAAAATCTCCAATTCTCTTTCAGAACAAATCAAACATCCAGATGATCACTAAAACTCATGGTTCATCAATTTTCAAACTAAAGAAAGTAAGATTTCAAACTATAACATCTATGCACATAGAGAGAGAGTTGTGCATACAAATTTTTACCATATTATGACCAGATGTGGCTGGAAGAATCTCCTGAGAGCACTGTCATCATCTTTTTCTAGCATTTGCTTTTAGTTTCAGAGAAGACCATGTCAAACTTATGAGGTCAAAAACCTGCACATTTGGGAAAGAACGTCGTCTCCCAAGTCTCCAAAAGGCTCCTCTTTGGTCGCCCATAAGGTCGAAAATCTTCCACGGAATCGAAATTTAGTCAAAAAGTCCAAAATATTTAATTTCTTATTTTTTATCTTTTTCAAAAAAATTTGAAGGAATTCCCTTTCCGTCAAAAATCTTCGAAGGAATCGAAATTCCGTCAAAAAGTCCACAATATTTAATTTAATTTTTTTTTTATGTTTTTTAAGACTTTTCGACGGAATTCCGTTTCCGTCGAAAATCTTCGACGGAATCTCAATTCCGTAAAAAATTCCACAATATTTAATTTCTTTTTTTTATCTTTTTAAATTTTTTTTGACGAAATTCCCTTTCCGTGGAAAATCTTCGACGGAATCGAAATTCTGTCGAAAAGTTCACAATATTTAATTTTTTTTTTTATCTTTTTCAAAAAATTTCAACGGAATTCCCTTTCCGTCGAAAAGTCCACAATATTTAATTTTTTTTCTCTTTATTTTTTTCAAAAAATTTCGATGTAATTCCGTTTCGGTCGAAAATCTTCGACGGAATCGCAATTCCCTCGAAAAGTCCACCATATATAATTTCTTTTTTTTTAAAAAAACTTTTCGACGGAATTTCGTTTCCATCGAAAAGTTCACAATATTTAATTTCTTTTTTTTTTTTTTTTCAAAACTTTTCGACGGAATTCCCTTTCGGTCGAAAATCTTCGACGAAATCAAAATTCCGTCGAAAAGTCCACAATATTTAATTTCTTTTTCTCTTTATTTTTTTAAAAGTTTTCAACGGAATTCTGTTTTTGTCGAAAATCTTCGACGGAATCGAAATTCCGTCGAAAAGTCCACCATATATAATTTCTTTTTCTTTTAATTTTTTCAAAAGTTTTCGACGGAATTCCCTTTCCGTCGAAAATCTTCGTCGAAATTCCCTTTCCGTCGAAAACTTTCGATGGAATCTATTTTCCATCGAAATTAGTGACAAAATCTATTTTTCGTCAAAAAATTTCGACGGAATCTATTTTCCGTCATAATTATTTACGTAACAAAAGTTCAAGAAAAAAGAAAAGTTGTTAAAAAAAAAGTGGTGCAAAGAATGAAAGAAAAAGAAGAAGAAAATTGGAAGGATTAAGGAGCATATAGACAAATTCAATTGTGATCATCCTCTTATCTGAATCTGATTTATTTAATTTGAAACCTTCTTCAACATTGAATCCTACCTCTAGCCAAACCACATGCTAAGCCATATTTCCTCCTTTGAATTAGAATTCTATCTCTAGCCAAGCCATAATACCAAGTCTCTTTTTGGTCTATTCTATGGATCATTGTTACTGTGGAAAGTGAGAAGGTGGACAAGCCTATGGTAGTTTGAGTACAGTGAAGATTGAGTGATGAGTACACCCTTAAACACTAGAGTGCAAGAGATTTAAATTCTCACAATTTCTGAGAAGTTCCTAGTGAGTGGGTGTTGTTGTTTGGAAGTCTCTGTGTATCATTTTTACTGATCTTTGGAAAAATCACATATGATGTTGAGCAAGTCATAGGAAATAAGAGATTGCATGGTTATAAGTTTGTGTCATGAAATATGATCTTTCGTTAAATGAAGTCCATCCTCATGAGTTTCATCTGTACAGAATCTTAAGTCCTTCTCTATTTCTTAATTCATTACTGAGGACAACAATGTCCAAATCTGGGAATTGTGATAAACCTTTAGTTCATCAGGTTTTTAAGCATGAATTAGTATTAATTTGTGTGATTAAATGGACGGAAAAGAGGTTAAATCCATGGAAAGCCCTCAAATACAAGTTTTGAAGCTTTGTTGGAAATTACATTATTTTTGTAGGGAAATGAAGCTCAAAGAAGCAGATGAGAAGAGGAAGAAGATTCTGAAGAGTGGAAAATGCTAAGTGTTGAGCGTTAAAACATCCACAGAGAATGTTTTAGCGCACTGCTGCATGAATAAGCCAAAACTGATTCCATCAACTCAGCTGCAGGTGGATCTTGATCTTCCATCAGTAGAAGTTTCTGCTTGCCTCTTATGCTTAGTAAGTTATCTTAATCTTTTTGTAGTACTTTCTATCTCTGGATCGTAGATCAAAGATTCAGGATCAACTGTACCACGCATAAACTAAAGCAAACAGATTAGTAACACAAAAATCCAATGAAGGAAATCAAAAGTTATAAATAACTTAGCGTAGTCAATCCCCGGCAACGGCGCCAAAAGCTTGTTGTGTAAAATTGGCAAGTGCACCGATCGTACTAAGTAATAAAGAGTGAGTAGAGTATCGTCTCCACGAGCATTGAGGCACCTAAGTTGTTATAACTATTCCTCTCTTGTTTGATTAATCAAAATAGGTTGAGAACAATTGTGGTTCATATAATAAACTAAAACAATTAAAGGAAAAATGTAAATGATTCCAAAAATGCTTTCAGAGTGCAAGAGCAAAGAATAAACGATGAACGAATAATAGAGAAACAAACACCTTTTTGATCTCCACCTTGTAACCTGAATCAACGTTACATCTGATTTACCCATTGATCAAACGATTCACCATCTTGTATTTAATTGGTTAAGCCCTAATCCCTTAGTGACATTAACCTTATTAACCCTATTAGAATCCTAATCCCTTAGTAATTCCTTTTTAGGTTAAACATTTAAATCGATGAATCTTTCACGTTTGTAGTTCATGTAGCCTATCCTTAGTGCATACATAAACGGTTACTTTCCTTTCTGTCAGGAATTAGGATCCCAATATCCCTATTGCGAACCCTAACCTTCGCAATCAAATTAGAATGATCAGATCTAAAAGAACTAATAGATGAAGAACAAAGAAAGATAAAAACAATTAGATAAACAAATGTAAAATTGATCCAAACTACAAGGGGTTCACATCAAGGGTTGTGACCTTTACCAAAATGATAAAATTAGCCAGGCATGTTCATGTATGACAAAATAACAATAAAAGAAAATAGCATTTCGAACCTAAAAGAGAAAGGGAAGATGAAGCTCCTCCGTCTTGATCGATCGAATCCTTGAATCTCCAAGAAGCTCTCAATAATTCTCTCTTCCTATGGTGTCAAAAAGTTCCTCCTCTCTTTGTTTCTCATCCTTTTATTAGGTTTTAGGAAAACCTCTCTCACTTGCCCTTTAATTGGGCCCATTTTCATGTAATTCGCATCAGATTGGAGTTTTTAAAAAGATCGCCCACGCACGGGGCGCCAGGCCTGGCTCACCGTGCTTGGGAAAACAGAAGCTGAATCTATCAACGACGCCCCATGCGCTAACTCTAGAGTGCCGTGCGCCAACTCCGCGCGCCGTGCGCCAACTCCAGAGTGTCGTGCGCCAGTTCCGCGCACCGTGCGCCAACTCCAGAGTGTCGTGCGCCAGCGGGAAATTTGGCTTCTCTGTTTTTGCTCCTTTTGTGGTGTTTCCTACTATTTAAACATATAACTTGAGTGAGAGCATGATTGAGAAGGAATAATCAATATTTCTTGCATTTAATGACTATTTTCACACATTTATGATTAATTCCTTGCTTCTTTTAAGTTAAAAAACATCATATGCTAGACTCACATCAGGTGCCCTATCTCAAGTACTTACGGGAAAGGTACTTTAGAAAATAGCAGATCACAGTAAATCATAATAATGATGGCATAGCCAAAGAATATGATGTGTGCGCAATGATAGCAAAGTGAGAGAGGGTTCAAAAAGTGTACATCTTGTTGGCTTAACCTTTTTATTTATGGATGAGTTATTTGGCAGGAGTGGACCTCATAGGAATATTGAGAATCTAGTTCTTGATCCATGATCCATTACTGTCACACTAGGAATATTAATATAATTAGGGATTCTTTTCTTAATTTTCCTCTTAGCTGTTAGCCCTCCTTAAGCCTTCTAGAATGTAAACCTTTATGTCAGGTCCATTACATTACCAAAACTGTCACCTTCCTCTGAGTACACAAACATGAATCCTAATTTTATGTGAAACTACGATTATACTTATGTCGCCCTTCTTTAAAAATAGCAAAATTAACAGCTACTAAAATGATGCAAACACTTATCTATTTTGCTTGGTAAAAAGAAACTTTGACTTACCTAGTTCCTCGATATTATTTGCATCAAGTAGTGTTCAGTAATTAGTTGAAGTGTCTTGCAAATAAATATGATTATTGATTGATTGCAGTGGTAGACCCAAGAAAAAAAATTTATGTTCGCATATTGGGGTTCAGGGGCAGCGCCCCTGAAAATTTTTTTGTAAAGAAAATTTAAATTATTGCTTGAACCTGCTCATAATCTAGTTACTTCCATAATAAAGGATGAAGAAATCATGGGAATGGGTACGTGACAGGGGTGAAAGAATAAGTTTTCTCTCTACTCAATTTGCTTTGTTTTAATCATCGTATGTTCCTAACTAATATAAGAATAAATATCTTTTTCGGTCTCTAACAAAAATCCAGTCTCCACTTTAGTCCATTATTAAAAAATTAGTCACTTGGTTCTTATGAAATTTAAAGGACTTATTTTAGTCTTTTTGAGGCACTAATATAGGACTTTTTTGAATTTGTGAAAGACCACGGTTTTAACTAAATTGATCCATTTTGAATTTCTTAGGGACCTCATCGAGACTAATTTTTTATAAGGGACTAAAGTGGAAACCATATTTTTTTGTTAGGAATTTAAAATAATATTTACTCCTAATATAAATATTGAACCAAGAGACAAATAAAAACCTACATGGCTAAAAAAAAAAATTAAAATCCAAAATCTTATGTCCGCACTTGCGGACATAAGTGCCCACCTAGGTCCGGCAGTGATTGATTGCATGGAATCCATTGCACTGAAGTACAATGTTCTTAAGAAAATTTTAGAGACCATAATCCGTGTGAGATCATTCCTAGGGATAATTGCTAATGCCATACAAAGAAACAGTGCCCTTTCCTTTACTAATCTAAACTTGATTGGACTGAGAAGACATGAAATAGTTGCTATAATCACATGTGCAAGATTTGCAAACAAATGAGTTTCTTTCCCACAATTTATTTATTAAAAAATATGGATCTTTAGGTACATTGACTTTTATTTGTCTATAGATTACATCAGAAAGAGAAAGCGTAAAACAATGACCTCTAAGTGCCGCACACAATATAGACACATGCACAAGAACCCATTCTATTTCTTCACTGAATTGCTTTGTTAAGGGGGACAATTCTCCGCATCGTAAGTTGTTTTGGGTATTTCAAGACTTGCTGTCGCATCTAAAACCTTAATAATGAGCCAAACTTTAACATCAAACTTGTATATTGTTGGAGTTAAAGGATGAAGAAAGAAACATAGTGAGATAACAAGTAACATAGTTGTACCCATATATATATATATATATATATATATATATATATATATATATATATATATATATATATATATATATATATATATATATATATATATATATATATAGCAAGATATTCTTACACCAGTACAAGAGTTAGAAGTTTTACACTCAATCTTGAGCATTGATCCACTTATATCCAATGGCTCACATTATTAAAAAATTAGAGCTCTTAGATATAAATGAGATCAATGGTTAAGATTGAGAGTGTAACTTAGACTGATGTAAAATGATCCTGACCCTATATATATATATATATATATATATATATATATATATATATATATGGGCATGATCATTTTACGCCGGTATAGAGTTACACTACACTAAATCTTATCCGTTAATCCACTTATATCCAATGGCTCACGTTATAAAAGTATTTGAGTCCTTAGATATAAGTGGAATTAACGGATAAGATTAAGAGTGTAACTTACACTGTGTAAAATGATCATGACCCATATATATATATATATATATATATATATATATATATATATATATAAGATAGGATCCTTTGACACCAGTGTCAAATTTTAAATTTGACACCTCATCTGAGAGCCATTAAATCAAAATGTATCAATGGCTCTGATTTATAAGCATGTGACACCATTGATATTTTTTGATCTAATGGCTCTCAGATGAGGTGTCACAATTAAAATTTTACATCGGTGTCAAAAGATCCTACCTGTATATATATAAATCTATTCATTTTGATTCACCGTGAATGATATTGTTAGTTTTAAGCAATTTTCAAATCAATCTAAACTCTAAATCCAGTTTCACACCCTTCCCTTAATCTGATATTATATTTTAGGGTTTTGCATTCATCATTTAACATAACACAACAAAAGTTTCCTACACACGCAACATTTTGTGGAGCCCACACTTTTTGAAGCGAAAAAAATTAAGGCACGCAAAACGAATATCTATAACATTACACAGTTATTTTTCCTATAATATAACTCTCATAAAACCCTATATTTTATCTAGGAAATCAAATGATAATGGCTTTGAAACAGAAAAATGTCTAGAGTCTCAAACAAATGCTTAAACATAAGCACAACTGAAAATTATGCAGCTCATGAAGAACGAGTCAAATAGCATTATGCATTCTATAGGAGGGTTAAATCAGAACTTAAAGGGAAATAGTTTTCTCATTTTACATGAGAAAATTATCTCAGACTACATTCACAATACATGAGTGGGTCCCATCTTGACTTTTTTGTCTTCTCACCTTTTTGTGGACCCAACTTATATATTGTAAGTGTAACATGAGATAGTTTTCTCATGTAAAATGAGAAAATTAACTCCCAAACTTAAAAGCAGTATAATACAAACTTAAAAAAAAACCTTAAAAGCAGTAACATTATATCTCATTGAAGCTCTGACGAGGATGAAAAAAGTTAACATGCTTCAGGCCCACCATTTATTCAGTAGTCTTTTTTCTATAAATGGAATTTTTTCTTCCATTTCTACCCTTTTCTTTTTTATTTTTCTCCCTCCGTCCCTCTTTTTTTTTCTTTTTTTTGAGGGACCACCATAGTCCCGCCCCACAAAAAGTCTTCTCCACGAGGATTTGCATATGTGGAAATTTCAGAAGACTAAATTTTCTAGCAAGTTAGGAATGATAAATATCTACTCCTCAGCTTGAGAGGGAGTTTTGTAAATAATAGTTATTTTCTTATTTATTAATTAATTTGTTGTATTGGGCTAAACCCATTAGGTCAAGTATTAGGTCTTTTATTCTCTATAAATAGAGAACCCTTTGTACAGATTATTTACAATTCAATAATATATCATAACACCTTCTTAGAGTTTACTCGTCGCCCCCCACTTTACTTTATTTCTAGTGGAATTTCTTTCTTCTCACAGGTAGATGGGCCTGTGCATTGTCCACCCTTCAAGCCCAGTGGGCTCTCGTGTGAGGGAGCGTGTTGAAATATATAAAACCACTAATGTAGCCTCACCCACCAGCTTAAGCTTTTGGGTTGAATTTGTTCTTTACATGATATCAGAGCCTCGTGTCCCGGATTCGATCCTTGTCGCCCCCACTTTTTTTCAAGTGGAATTTATTTATTCATACAGGTAGGTGAGTTTGTGCATTGTCCACCCTTCAAGCCCAGTGGGCTCTTGTGTGAGGGGGCGTGTTGAGATATATAAAACCATTAAAAAGCCCTCACTCACCCGCTTAAGCTTTTGGATTGAATTGGTTCTTTACAATTTACCAAAAAATTGGCATGATAAGCTGGTATAGATATTAATTATTGATTCCAAAGTTTACCCAAAAATTTTTTTTATTGATTTCAAATAAATGAGGGTACTGTCATGCTATTAACACAGCCTATTCCTAAGGCGAATTCTGTCATACCTATACAAGTTTCCTAATGCAAAATCGATGTGGATGTTTAATGGGTTTATCATCCATAATTTAACATAACAAGAAAAAATTCCCTACACTCACAACATTTTGTGGGGTCTGCGGAAAAAAAATAAAAAAATTCTGGCACACAAAACGAATCTCTATAACATAACACAAACACTTTTCCTACAACATAACTCTTATAAAACCCATGTTTAATTTAGGGAATTCAATATTACACTTTTAGGTGCCTATTTTATTGTGTTCTGGTTTTTTTTTATTCTTAAAATTGTTTTGTAAAATAGTTATCGAAACAATTATTTTCTATATTTTTTTTTTGAAACTTAAAAACAAAAACAACTCAGACATATGTTCTCTAAATTTGATTTTAAAAACAAAAAAACAGTTATAATTTTAAAACATTTTTTTACAAAACGGGTCTTACCAAACGAGTTTTTTAATTTTTTTGTTCTGAAAACTAAAAAACTATTTTCCAAAATAAAAATCAAACAAAGCCCATTCACATTACGGGGAAACCCATTCACACTCCAAAATTTTCAAATCTATACATTTCTCTAGGCTTTTTCACCCTTTTGTCCCTCATTAATTATTTAATAATCATTTTGCCCCTTTTTGGAAACTATCTACCAATCTGCCTCTCTTTAATCGATTAAGCCCAAAATTTAATTGATTAAATGATCAAAATAGGCAAAAATCGTTGACTTGAGGATTTAGTCGATTAAATCTCCCTATTTAATCGATTAAATCTCCTAAGGTTGTTCTTCTGATAAAGAGGAAGATTTAATCGATTAAGTTGAAGATTTAATCGATTAAATCTTCATTTGATCATTTAATCGATTAAATATTCAATTTAATCGATTAAAAAGTGGCAGATTAGTAGATAGTTTCCAATAAGGGACAAAATAGTTATTAAATAATTAATTATGGGCAAAATGGTAAAAAAAACCCATTTCTCTGTCCGAAATTCATTTGAGGATAAAGTAGTGTGGTCCCAAAATCTTATATAAGGCATAAAGCATAAAAATAAATTTAGTTTTTCATATTTAAAATTTCACGTATCCAAAATTAATAGGTTTTGGTTCACTTTTCAGCAGAAATAAAAAGTGGCGGAGCCAACCTTTATAAAAAAAATGGCACGAAAAAACAAATTGAGAGTAGTATGAGAAGACATTTTTCTTATAGGAAAAGTGTTTTTCTCTTATTCTTATTTTTTTTGGAAAACTGTTTTTCTCTTTTTTTAAATAAGAAAAAGCAGGATTTTGTGGGATTTTATCTTCTAATATTTCTGTTTGATTGACAGTATCATCAACTATTAATTTTTCATTTCATTATGACATTTAATATATGGGAAAAATTATTCTCATGTTACATGAGATAAATTTTCTCTCCTACACACCCTTCGATAACTGTGTCACTTTTTTCTTTTCTTTTCTTTTATTTTTTCAGATGGTGGAGCCCACAAATTTCTCTATGACATGAGATAACTATCTCCTTTAACATGAGATTAATAAAACCCTTAATATATATGCTAATAAAGAGTAATAATAAGTGCCACAATTATAATTATCATAGATTCTCCATATGAAAATCAAAACACTGATGATTAGGGGTGAAAGTGGGCTGGACTGGGTCAAACTTTGTCCCGAAAAGCCTAAGCCTATACAAAAAAATTTCAATTTAGCCTGACCTAAGCCTAATACGAGTCTAATTATTAGCCTGGCTTGACCCGTTTATAAAAAAATTAAATGGCCTGGCCTAACCCGTTAGCATGTTAATTTTTAACTCTCAAGCAGAACCATTAATCAACGTCACAAAATATTTAGATTTTGTAGCTAAACCAGAAATCACAAATTCAACGTCCAAACAGAATTTTGAATGACAACAAAACTCATCACAATTTGCATTTAAGTCACTTTCAAAAGCAAAATGCTTTAACTAAATAACATATATTTCATCAGATCCATCAAAAACTCCACACTGTGTAAATTAAAATATCTACATGAATCCAATAAACACATTATGATACTTGTAATAAGTATAACCTCTCCCAAAAACCTTTTAATATATTAATATACACAATCTAACATGCTGAGATGTTAGTTCCTCCTATATAAGAAATAAAGTCATATTTCTAATAAAATATAATCGAATATAATTAAGTTATAAATAATTGCATTTGACTAAATTTACATCTTTTGTTTTTCTTCAAGAATACTTATTATATTTTATTTTATTTAAAATAAATAGTACATTATAGGCCGACTTGTAGGCTTAGAGGCCAGGCCTTGTGAAAGAGGCCTCCGGCCTATTTATTAAACAAACTTTTTCAAGAGCCAAGCCCGACATATTTTACAAAATATACTAAGTCAGGTCTGGCTTGACGTAGGCCGAGCCGTAGGCCCCTGTAGGCCGATCCGGCCCAATTTCACCGCTACCGATGACATCAAACAAAATTCGCATGTAAGTCTTGTCAAATTATTAGTCTGAGGCCATGTAAAACATATAAGCTAAGCTACCTTCCACCTGGATTCCTTACATTCGATATGTGTAGGATATTTATATTATTAATTATTTTTACAATTAATTTATTATTATTTTAATTGTCGTTGGATTTCATTTTTTTAATTAATAATTTCTGAAAAGATTTTGGAGAGGAAAAAAGTAAAGTAATTTTTAATATATTCTTCATAGTACATAATAATATTAAGTGATAGTAAATTCATAGTAGAAAAAAGGATAATATGAATATTATACCTCTACAATGATAGTAGAAAAAAGGATAATATAATATGAAAGAGCTATAAGTACATAAATAGGAAAGAATATACCATAGCACTGTATATAAAATACAACACAAAATTGTACCAAAAAAAAATTATAAAAAGAAGATGATGCTTAATTTTTAGGGGTTTGATTTTCTTATATTGCATGAGAATTGAATTCTCATGTTGTGACTCAGTTAGTGGTGAACCCCACATTTATTAAAAAAAAAAAGAAGAGAAAAACTTTGCACGTAAATCAAAGGATCATAATATAAAAATTAAATTCTCATGCAATATGAGAAAATATTTTTCCTAATTTTTATTGACTAAACGAAGAAGATACCTAGTATAGCCATGTACTAGCTAGGCATGCAAAAGTAAAATCAGACCACACGCATGGCATTAGGGGTGAAACTGGGCCGGGCCGACCCACAGGGGCCTACAGCCCAGCCCATTAGTGGCCTAGCCTGACTCAGCCTTTTTACTTGACAGGTTGGGCTTGGTCTGATGTAAATGTTTGATTACATAATTGGGCCGGAGGCTTAATATATTAAGCCTGGCCCATGAGCCTCCAAGGTTGGCCCAATTGTTCTAGATAGTTCTACTTTGGAATCTCAGTTACTAGAGTTAATAACATACCTGTTATGAACCCATAAGAGGGGTCCATTAAGGTGATAGGCCCAACAAGGGGCAATTCAGAATATGAGTCAGCATTGACTCAAAGGGATATCCATCAAGGATATTTATCCGACAACATAGCAAACGGGCCAGGGCCCCTATTAAAAGTCACCAAAGGCCCACCCATATTACCTCCAGGTAACATCTATAAATACGAGGTAAATCTCAAAGATATGACATACTTTTTCTCTCTTACTATTACGCCGTCACTGTGCACACACACCCCATTGGCTAAACACCGCTATAGTATTCTGTGCACAGTGATCTGCTCAACTTGAGGGTATATCCTTCATAGATACCTGAGAGAGG
Organism: Gastrolobium villosum; assembly: GCA_032173675.1. NCBI lineage: Eukaryota > Viridiplantae > Streptophyta > Magnoliopsida > Fabales > Fabaceae > Gastrolobium > Gastrolobium villosum. The sequence continues at coordinate 60,182 of JAVKPL010016164.1, forward strand.
GCACTAGATCCAAGAGTAACATACCAGCCTATTGAGCTGGACATCTCTGTCTTGAGGACAGAACAATACCAAAAATTCTTTTTACTCTTTACTTATATCTTGTAAGACGACAACGTTATTGCTAAGTCATAATCTTTGGTTTCGTTTGTTTCGTATTTTTCTTTCTTCTTGCTCTGATCGTAGTGGTTCAGGAAGGGGTAACCGATTCCATTGGAAAGCCCTAGCCTTTACGTTGTTCAACTTCAATGGCTTCTTCGTATCATAATTACCTCAATCGTTCAACAGGTCGCGGCTGTTCCAAGTCCCAAATGTGCCTCTTCAAGATTCTGCACATAATTTCAACGATCGCACCGTCGAAAGAAGAGGTTTTTCCGAGTAACAACAAAGGGGTTGGTATTGATTCGTCGAAAGAAGAGGTTTTTCCGACTAACAACAAAGGGGTTGGTATTGATTTGAATCAGAGTCTCTGTTCCGTTTCGGAGAGTGGAGGAGAATCTGAAGCCAAGGTTGTTCGAGAGAAAAGTGTGGAAGTTTCTAAAGTTGACGACAATGGAGCTGATCATGAAAACGGTGGTGGCGAGGAAACGATGTCGTTTCCGGGGAGAGGAGATGATGGTAATTACCTGGATTTGCTTCTCGAAGCAGCGAGAGTGTTATCCGCGAAGGATGAGTCGAACTCGGAGGAAGGGAGGGAACTCAGTGGCGAGTTAGGGACTCGGGGAGCGAGTCAAGGGAGCAGGTTATTGGATTTGGAGGAGGGAAGAAGGGTCAAGAAACGAAAGGAGAGGTCTGATGTTGTGGATTTGTACGGTGATGTGGTTGAGGGGAGAGAGCCGGTGGTGAGGTCCAAGAGAAGGAGGCACTAGGCGCTGCCGTACCGGTTCAGAGACTCGGTGGTTGTAGCAGAATTAAGTGAAAGCAAACCAAAGAGACGCGTTCAGAAACCCAAGTACTTGGCGGACTACATGAAGTGAAAACCATTTGAAGATACTTAGTTTAGCAAATCATTTTAAATTCAAAAGATAGTAGTAGGCTAGGTTATCTTTTAGTTGTTTGACTTTTCTTGTTTTTATATTGGGATAAGTGTTTATCCTTATAAATGACACAACTTATATCATTTCACCCTCTCACAAAGAGGTGAGACTCATACGAATGAAATAACAAATTCTTTTGTCTCTTATTAATGGATAGAAATAAAAAATTCTTTATTTGTTAACCAAATGATAATATAACTTGTGTATAAGAATTGTAATAGTCATACCGAAAGAGATATATGTCATAAGAAATATTAGAACAATGATAAGAAAATTTAACAATGATGATGAAACTTTGTTAATGTTGTAAATGTATAAATTCATAATAGGGGAGCGTTATTATTTTTTTTTATTTTTGAATAAATGCAAAGATATTCTCCGACTATAATCGAAGATTAATCCCCATCGAGCACCGTCAGACCCTTTTGGGGGTAGTTCTTCCAAATTCTTTTTTTTTCCATTCCCATGGTTAAGGGGCCCAGACTCCTTACCACCTATGCCAAAGGAGTTTGGTGGTAGCGTTAATTTTTTATACACTATTTTAGTGTTCGGATTTTCTTTAAGCTCTTACAAAATCTAATAATATTTATTTTCTTATTTTTTCAACAAACAAATCCAGGTAATTACTATCATCTCCTCTCCCGCGAAACGACATAGTTTCCTCGCCACCACCGTTTTCATGATCAGCTCCATTGTCGTCAACCTTAGAAACTTCCACACTTTTCTCTCGAACAACTTCGGCTTCAGATTCTCCTCCACTCTCCGAAACGGAACAGAGTCTCAGATTCAAATCAATACCAACCCCCCCTTTGTTGTTACTCGGAAAAACATCTTCTTTCGACGAATCAATACCAACCCCTTTGTTGTTACTCGGAAAAACCTCTTCTTTCGATGGTGGGATCGATGAAATTATGTGCAAAATCTTGAAGAGGCACATTTGGGACTTGGAACAGCCGCGGCCTGTTGAACAATTGAGGTAATTATGATATGAAGAAGCCATTGAAGTTGAAAAATGAAAAGGCTAGGGCTTTTTAACGGAATCGGTTACCCCTTAATGAATCACTACGACCAGAGCAAGAAGAAAGAAAAAAAACGGAACAAACGAAACCAAAGATTATGACTTACAAGGAAGACTCAGATTAAATATTGTTGGCAAACAAAGTAAGGGCAAATTAAACTCATTAAGGATACGTTACAAACTTTTTTTTACACCTTCTTACGATTATATTTTAACACCGTTGATTTTCGCCAATCAACGGTTATGATTTTCGCAAAAATTAAATTCATTAGTTAATTATTAATTAATAATAAATGATAATCATTAATTGGCGGAAATCAATGATGTTAAGATATGATTATAAAAAGTAATAAAAAAGGTTGTAAATATAATCTTTCTCATTAATTAATTAATAGGAAAAACATATATTATGTTATAGGAAAAATTTGTAAGTCATGCCTATGAAGCACCGACACTTCAAAAATCCTCAACTTATCGGACACTACTCCCCGACATCCAACATGCATTATAGAAATTTAAAAAAAGTTTCAAAGATTGTGTTGCGTTGAGTTTTTAGTTCAAACTATTAGATTCGTTGGATTACGATTACTATTTTATTGAATTTAATATAAATATTTGGTATATCTTATGTTTCTTTGTAAAATTTATGAATATTATAAGTTTAGATTCATTTTTTTGCTAAATTATTGAATATTAAATATAATATACACTACATAAATTAAAAATATTATTTAATATCAAAACGTGTCCTAACGTGTCGAAATCTAACATTTTTAGAATTAGCGTGTCGAAGTGTCGTGTCGTATCGTGTCACGTGTCCCGTGTCAGTATCGGTGCTACATAGAGTCATGCTATAGAGGCAATCAATTATTACGTCCATTATTTTTAAACTAAAAGAAAAGTAAAAAAGAAAAGTAATGAGCCCACTTTGTAGGTCATGTAAATATTGATAATTTCCACACAAAAAAAGTAAAAAAATTAATGAGCCCACTTTTATGTATGTATAAAAAAATTATTTATGTCATGTAAAAGGAAGAAAATATTACCTTTAATTAATATATCATAAAGATATATATATCACATCTTATATGACATAATTTTATATCATACGTATAAACAATAAAAAATAAACTTGATCAATTTTTGTTTCTTTCATTATATATGTAAATTTTACTCATTTTTTTATGTGTTATATGAGTTAATTTTATCCTATGCGATACAAAATATTTCTTTATAAAATAACTGGAAAAGTCTTTTTATGCTGTTTGCGTTCTTGTGAATTTTTTTCTGCGTTGTCGGGCTCTTATTGGAGGGTGACAAACATGTCACCGTTTTGTGACATGTCATGTGATGCGTGGCATACCAGGATTTTTGAGAGATAACTTGAAGTTGGTGGACAGCGGTGGTAGCGTGAACGGTGGAGAACGCTAGTGAAATGTCTCTTTTAGTTACATAAATGATTGTTCTGAAGTCTGATCTCACCAATTTTATATTTCCAAAATCTTAGACATGGCATTGCAATGTGGCTAATCAGTTTTTTAATTTCAAAAGCAACACCCTCAGTCTCAAAGGTCCAAACCCGCTGCCCGCCAAGCCCGCCCCGCCAAGCCCGCTAGCCCGCCCGGGCTGATTTTTTTTAAATTTTTTTTTTATTTTTAGTGTAAAATGTTGCGGGCTGAGATATCTAGCCCACCTTCAAAGGCGGGGCCAGCCCGCTTTGCCACCTCTACTTCTCAGGTTGAGAATTAGGAGTATTATAATTTCATCATATAATTATAATCTTATTACTATTACTATTATTATTACTCTCTTTATTTGGATCATATCTTTTTTCAGTTTTGATATGACATGTTTTGGCTTAGATTTGGTTCAATGGGAAATTTCTTTAATGTAGTGGGAGTATAAACTTGTATATTTTAAAAATTAATCTTCTTTTAACTCTTACGTTTTTTTATAATTTTCTTTAAATCCTAAGTTTTTCTCTTTTAGTATGATTCTACTTACAAGTTACAATGAGTGTATCAAAGATTTTTTCGGCTCAATCGGGTTGGAACACAAGTTTATATTATTGTATGGAGGTATAATATTCATATCATCACTTTTTTTATTACCAATTTATTATCATTTTAATATTATTATGTAGTATGAAGAATATATTAAAAATTACTTTTCTTTTTTCCTCTCCAAAATCTTTTCAGAAATTATTAATTAAAAAATGAAATCCAACGATAATTAAAATAATAATAAATTAATTGTAAAAATAATTAATAATATAAATATCCTACACATATCGAATGTAAGGAATCCAGGTGGAAGGTAGCTTAGCTTATATGTTTTACATGGCCTCAGACTAATAATTTGACAAGACTTACATCCGAATTTTGTTTGATGTCATCGGTAGCGGTGAGATTGGGCCGGACCGACTATGGCTCGGACTACGTCAGGTCAGATCTGACTTTGTATATTTTGTAAAATATGTCGGGCTTGGGCCTTGAAAAAGTTTGTTTAATAAATAGGCTGCGGGCCTCTTTCACAAGGCCCGGATTTTAAGCCTACAAGTCGGCCTATAAACCCTGACCGACCCGACCGGGTAGTAATATAACCGGTCTGGGTGAAGCAAAGGACTGGCCATGCATCAGAACCGGTGCGACCCGATCGGTTTTTATGAAAACCGGTGACCTGGCCCGTTCACAAAAAAAATTTCAAATTTAAAAAAAAAAATCATAATGGACATATTTGAATATTTTTTACTTATTGACTTACATAAGTTATGTATTTACAATATTAATATTATCTCAATTATGGACTATGCAAAAAAATTGATTTGATTTATAGTTAGATATGTCATTTTCTGAACCTAAAGCCCCATATCACGATTATTATATTTTTGTTTGATAATATATTGAATAATAATATGTAATTTATTATTTTTTATATCAAAATATTTGTTTTTCATACTACTCTCAATTTGTTTTTCGTGCCATTTTTTTTTTATAAAAGTTGGCTCCGCCACTTTTTATTTCTGCTGAAAATTTCAAGCTTCCGGAGAAATTGAAAGCTTTAAAAAACTAGCAATGTTTCAGTTTTTCATATTTTGTTGGGTATAGTGTGTATCATTTTAAAGAATATAAAGTTGTATTATTTTAAGAGAGAGAAAGAGATAGATAAAGGAGGAGAAAGTTGACAAAAAAATAAAGGTGTGAGTCTCACTTTTTTGTGAGAGTGAAAGGATATAAATTGTGTCATTTAAAAGAATAAATTTTTTTCCCTATTTTGTTAGGAGATATTAATTTTGTTCAAAACCCAAGTGAACCAAAACGGTAACAAATAAGATATTATATATATGGTTTGAATTTTCTAGCTGTTATGGCTGTTACGTTTATCTTTTAGTTGTTACGGCTGTTATGTTTATTTTCTAATTGTTACGGTTGTTATATCTTTTTTATTAATACACAAAAATGAGCAATGAACAAGAGCAGAAAAACAGCAATTACAATCTTCATACTCCAACTTGAGGGGGAGTGCAACAAACAAGATATTATATATCTTGTTTGAATTTTCTAGCTATTAGGTTTATTTTCTAGTTGTTATGGCTGTTATGTTTATTTTCTAGCTGTTACGACTGTTACGTTTATTTTCTAACTGTTACGGCCATTATGTTTATTTTTTAGCTGTTACGACTGTTACGTTTATTTTCTAACTGTTACGGCTGTTATGTTTATTTTCTAGCTGTTACGGTTGTTATATCTTTTATATTTATACACAAAAATGAGCAATGAACAAGAGCAGGAAAACAACAATTGCTGTATTCATATCCAGTAACCAATTTATCTATTCCGCAATTCTATCAAAAACCTATTAATTTTGGATAGGTGAAATTTTAAATATGAAAAACTAAATTTATTTTTATGCTTTATGCCTTATATAAGATTTTGGGACCACACTACTTTATCCTCAAATGAATTTCGGGTAGAGAAATGTATAGCTTTGAAAATCTTGGAGTGTGAATGGGTTTCCCCGTAATTAAAAGTGTAATATTGAATTCCCTAAATTAAACATCCACGTCGATTTTGCATTGGGAAACTTGTATAGGTACGATAGAATTCTCCTTAGAAATAGGTTGTGTTAATAGCATGGCAGTACCCTCATTTATTTGGAATCAATAATATTTTTTCCGGTAAACTTTGGAATCAATAATTAATATCTATACCAGCATATCATGCCAAATTTTTATTTTTATTTTTTGTTAAACTATCTTGGAAATTTTAGTCTTCTGAAATTTCCACATATGCAGATCCTCGTGAGAGCTTTAACGAGATATAATGTTACTGCTTTTAAGGGGGTTTTTTTTTAAAAAAAATTTGTATTGTACTGCTTTTAAGTTTTTATTTAACCCTCCTATAGAATGCAGAATACTGTTTGACTCGTTCTTCATGAGCTGCATAATTTTCAGTTGTTGTGCTTATGTTTAAGCATTTGTTTGAGAGTCTAGACATTTTTTCTGTTTCAAAAACTAATAATTTGGTATCGAACCATTTTTATTGAATAAATTGAATTGCCTTTATAGGCATTATAAGAATAATGTTATACATTTGAATTCAAACTTACCGAAAGGGTCTGACGGTACTCGATGGAGATTAGTCTTCGGTTACATTCGGAAGATACCTTTGAATTTATTCAAAAATAAAAATAAAAATAATAACGCTCCCCCATTATGAATTTATACATTTACAACATTAACAAAGTTTCGTCATCATTGTTAAATTTTCTTATCATTGTTCTAATATTTCTTATGACATGTATCTCTTTCGGTAATTGACTCATTCTAATAGCTTGACTATTACAATTCTTATACACAAGTTATATTATCATTTGATTAACAAATAAAGAATTTGTTATTTCATTCGTATGAGTCTCACCTCTTGGTGAGAGAGTGAAATGATATAAATTGTGTCAATTTAAAAGGATAAACAGTTATCCCAATATAAAAACAAGAAAAGTCAAACAACTAAAAGATAAGCTAGCCTACTATCTTTTGAATTTAAAATGCTTTGCTAAACTAACTATCTACAAATGGTTTTCACTGCATGTAGTCCGCCAAGTACTTGGGCTTCTGAACGCGTCTCTTTGGTTTGCTTTCACTTAATTCTGCTACAACCACCGAGTCTCTGATCCGGTACGGCAGCGCCTGGTGCCTCCTTCTCTTGGACCTCACCACCGGCTCTCTCCCCTCAACCACATCACCGTACAAATCCACAACCTCAGACCTCTCCTTTCGTTTCTTAACCCTTCTTCCCTCCTCCAAATCCAATAACCCGCTCCCTTGACTCGCTCCCAGAGTCCCCAACTCGCCACTGAGTTCCCTCTCTTCCTCCGAGTTCGACTCATCCTTCGCGGATAACACTCTTCTTCCCTCCTCCAAATCCAATAACCCGCTCCCTTGACTCGCTCCCGAGTTCGACTCATCCTTCGCGGATAACACACTCGCCGCTTCGAGAAGCAAATCCAGGTAATTACCATCATCTCTTCTCCCCGGAAACGACATCGTTTCCTCGCCACCACCATTTTCATGATCAGCTCCATTGTCGTCAACCTTAGAAACTTCCACACTTTTCTCTCGAACAACTTCGGCTTCAGATTCTCCTCCACTCTCCGAAACGGAACAGAGTCTCTGATTCAAATCAATACCAACCCCTTTGTTGTTAGTCGGAAAAACCTCTTCTTTCGACGAATCAATACCAACCCCTTTGTTGTTACTCGGAAAAACCTCTTCTTCCGACGGTGCGATCGTTGAAATTATGTGCAGAATCTTGAAGAAACACATTTGGGACTTGGAACAGCCGCGGCCTGAACGATTGAGGTAATTATGATAGGAAGAAGCCATTGAAGTTGAACAACGAAAAGGCTAGGGCTTTTCAACGGAATCGGTCACCCCTTCCTGAACCACTACGATCAGAGCAAGAAGAAAGAAACGAAACAAACGAAACCAGAGACTATGACTCACAATGAAGACTCAGATTAAATAGTGTTAACAAGGTAAGAGCAAATTAAACTCAGAGGTACGTTACAAACGTTTTTTTACATGTTTTTACAATTATATCTTAACACCATTGATTTTAGTCAATCAACGGTTATAATTTTTGTACATTAAATTCATTAATTAATTATTAATTCATAATAAATGATAATCATTAATTAACGGAAATCAACAATGTTAAGATATGATCGTAAAAATTAATAAAAATAAATTGTAAGTATAATCTTTCTCAATATTTAATTAATGGTAAAAATATATATTATGTTATAGGAAAAATTTGTAAGTTATGTTATTGAGGCAATCAATTATGACATCCATTATTTTTAAAATAAAAGAAAAGTAAAAAGATTAATGAGTTATATGTATCACATCTTATATAACAATTTTATATCATACGTATAAATAATAAAAAATAAACTTGATCAATTTTTGTTTCTTTCATTATATGTGTAAAAAACATTTCTTTATAAAACAACTTGGAAAAGACTTTTTATGCAGTTTGCGTTCTTGTGAATTTTTTTCTGCGTTGTCGGGCTCTTATTACATGTCACCGTTTTGTGACATGTCATGTGATGCGTGGCATACCAGGATTTCTGACTGAAGATAAATTGGAGGCGCTGCACCTGGCCCCCCTGCATCTGCATGCACAAACCAGCTGCTTTATTTGTCAGCTATATGTACTGTGATACCACTCAATGCAGTGTGAAGTCTGATTCATCATCATCCCTACCCTTCTATTTGTAAATCGAAATGAATCTAATATTATGCACAAACATGCGAATCAATATGATGCCATGCGTATGGTCTGATTTTACTTTTGCATGCCTAGCTAGTACATGGCTATACTAGGTATTTTCTTCGTTTAGTCAATAAAAATTAAGCATCATCTTCTTTTTATAATTTTTTTTGGGTACAATTTTGTGTGGTATTTTATATACAGTGCTATGCAGTGGTGGAGATAGAATTGGAGAAGGGGGCGAAAATTAATTTTTTGTCTGACATAATATCAATATTTTCTTTATCTTTTAACCTCATATCTTTATGGAACTTATTTAGGTAATTTTTTACCAAAACATTAACATTTAACAAAATTTCAAAAACTAAAAAATATATTGTTGATCGGGTCCAACAAACATAAAAAATAACTTAAAGCAATAATTAAACAAAAAAAAAGTGCTTTAACTAAAACAATGTTTTTAACTACGATATTTTTTTTTAAAATAAAAGACTCTAACCAAATTGTCCCCAAAAGTGAATCGTTTAAGTTAGAACAAACTCATTTTCTCTGTATGAAACCACTACACAAAGAGAAACACAATAATACAAATGAAAAGAGAGTAAAAGGGTGCCAAAAAAGCGAAAGCTTTCATTAACCAAAACATATGATATGAAAATAAATAAAAAATTGCAGAAAAGGTTATACATATACAACACGCACACATTAGGTGAAGTGGAGATAGATTTCAACTTGGATCTCAAACCAGAATACCCGAAAGAAGCACATTTAACCGTAACAATAAGACCACGTTTAGCCTTTAACTGCATTATTTTTTTTTTCAATTTTTTTTTTTTGGGGGGTGGGGGCGCCCACCCTAGCCTCCCCCGTCTCCGCCCTTGGTGCTATGGTATATTCTTTCCTGTTTATGTACTTATTGCTCTTTCAAACAATGAGAATATTAACTTAATCATTATAACTAGGAGGGAAGATATTCTCACTACCTATCTAATGACCATTGGATCAAAGAGAGAGAATGCTAAAAAGGTTTTGAAGAGAGAGAAAATGCTAATCCAATGGTGATTAAATAGGTAATAAGTTGATAGGGGAAAATTTTGGTTGTGAGAATATCGTTCATCTATAACTAAAACCTACTATTTCAAGATTTATTTTTGGCTTTTTGATTCTTCTAATCTAAATTCAAGAGATATTACCTGTTTAATTTTTTTAATAAATTATTTATTAAAAAGTGTATGGGAATATACTTATTTAAGTTGCAAGACGTGCCATATATAATTTATGTAAAAATTAAAATGCACTTGTCACGAGTTGCATTTTACAAGACATGCATAGAATTTGTGCGGGACTAAAAACGCACGCATCTTACATTGCACTTATTTTTGTATAAGTCATGCATAAAGGTTATACATGATTTAAATACATAAACTTATATGCTTTTTAATCGTGTTATATTAGTAAATAATTTGTCAAAAAAATTAAATCATAAAATATTTATATTTTTTGTCAAAAGGGTAAAAAAAATCACCTTTTTTTTTGTAAAGTTGGTAGATTGTTTTTTTTAATACACTAGTGAATTACCCGTGCGATGCCCGGGGGAAAAAGAATAAAATATTTGTCGTCCGTCATGGTTGGTTAATTGCACTGCAAATCTTATATTTACAAAATTTTGTGTTGCTATCTTGTTCTATATTTCAGGTGGAAAAAATTACAGCATTGACACAGAACTTTGCAAATATTAACCATAAATAAAAAACTGCTATCGTGAGTAATTAATATTTTACAAATCAAATATAGGTATCTACTCAATGAGTTATGGAAAAAAATAAATACGCCATAGTAGACTATATTAAAATGAGGATGGCTAAAAAAGGAAAAATGCATACAACTTATTATTAACTATAACAACCACTAATAAAATCAAGGTAACAAACAGACCAAGCAAATATGAAATTAAAATATCAGCTTGTACCTATAATAAGAAAACGCTATTAATTCAGTGTCATTCTGTAGCAATTATTGGAGGGATGAGGTCAACACATACCAGACATGTGATTTCCTATGTTTATGCATTGCCAGGGACATCCTCTTCTACCATCATATTTATGCCTACGATACAAAATGCAAATGCTCATTAAATAAATTACGCTAATATATTAACACCCAGAAGTAATGGTCTCAAAAAAAAAATGTGTTACTTTTTTTTTAGAACCCAAAAAATGTTGTCTGAAAGGGATTTGAAAGCAAATTAATCAAATGGTCATGTATGAGTCATATTTTTTGCTTACATTTGAACAAATATGTCTAAACAACATCAAATCAATACACATCTAAAAACTTGTAACGATATAAAGAACCCACAATGATAAATTTTTAAAAATAACAACATACATTCGAGTCCACCAAAGAATTAAAGAATGAGGTGACAATAGCTTCGCTGCTTCAAACACTAAAACTTGATATCTTGGCTCATTGTATGAGTCCAAATTGTTTTTTTTATGTTGACCTTAAATAACATGGATTTTTCATTAAGAATGTTAAATTTTCTTGGATAATGTTCTAAATTAGCACCCTACATAAAAAACTCCTTCAAGATTAAGTAAAACTCGTGCGATGCACGGGGAAAAATATCTGTTTGTCTGTCCCGTAAAAATTAATGCAAATCATAAAAGTATATCTCTGCATTTTTTTAAAATCAATACTGTTAGCTACCTAACTCTAACTTTTTGTACATATAGAGTTGGCAAATTTTTGAGTTATTAAGTTTAATATAAAAGAAAAAGAGCAAAATTTTAATTTAAACACAAAATAATTTTAGCGGGCTAGTCCTCCGGACCGACTCTACTTTGCAACCTCTAATTGTCAGCATTATATACCAGCATGTAATAAGTTTTTATATTTATCCACACGAAAAAGTTTTTATATTTGCATCGAGGTTCTTATATTTTATCTCAGAGATGGACATTCATTGATTACAATCAGATTTATAAAATAAAATAAAAAAATTATTTTTTGCAAGGATTTGTGTCGTTAGTATTTGGAGATTTACAAATTTGTATTTACAAAAATTAAAATCAGATTTAGGAATTTAATTAAAAAAGAAGAAGGATGAAATTTTAATTTAATTACAAAAATGTGTTAATGGGCCTGCCCTCCGGGCCGAGCCCAATTTGCCTCATCTAACTATCAGCATGCAATAGATTTTTATATTTATCCACAAAAGGTTCTTATAGTCACATTTACGTTTTTATATTTATAAGAGTAATTGAAAGAGGGGAGGAATTGAAAAGTTTCCCATCTATAAAGTTTAAATTTTGAATTTGAATAATTCCCACCTATTCATTTCAAATTTCGAATTTGAATTTAACAATTGATAGGTTTAACTATTCCGATGCAGAGAGTAGTGGGATATTAATCATTGCATTGTTGTTCCACCAAATAATTTGAATTTGATAATTGAATTATTTTGAAATTTATTTTCGAAATAATTTATTAAAATGAAAAAAAAAATTACCAAAAGAGGAAACATTGCAAATTCTTTCAAATGTGAACACAAAGCTGAGAATTAAGGAGAGAGTGACACGTCAACAAACTTTCCAAAGTTTGGTTCTCCTTTCTATATATTAAGATTTGCATAATCACCACAACTATCCATCCGCTGCAAAGAACAAACAAAAGAACACGTTTGAATATTTACAAAATTGATGATAGAAATATCAATATGATAATAGCTTTACAGTACATTGCAGTTTTGGCAGCTGGAGCCAGTCTAGTTTGTCAGCATAAGCCAGGCACAAACCAAGCCATGTAAAGGCGCCAGGGAAAATAAAGATGTGATGTTAGAATTTGGTATTTATAAGAGTAATTGAAAGAGGGGAGGAATTGAAAAGTTTCCCATCTATAAAGTTTAAATTTTGAATTTGAATAATTCCCACCTATTCATTTCAAATTTCGAATTTGAATTTAACAATTGATAGGTTTAACTATTCCGATGCAGAGAGTAGTGAGATATTAATCATTGCATTGTTGTTCCACCAAATAATTTGAATTTGATAATTGAATTATTTTGAAATTTATTTTCGAAATAATTTATTAAAATGAAAAAAAATTACCAAAAGAGGAAACATTTCAAATTCTTTCAAATGTGAACACAAAGCTGAGAATTAAGGAGAGAGTGACACGTCATCAAACTTTCCAAAGTTTGGTTCTCCTTTCTATATATTAAGATTAAGATTTGCATAATCACCAAAACTATCCATCCGCTGGAAAGAACAAACAAAAGAACACGTTTGAATATTTACAAAATTGATGATAGAAATATCAATATGATAATAGCTTTACACCACAACTATCCATCCGCTGGAAAGAACACGTTTGAATATTTACAAAATTGATGATAGAAATATCAATATGATAATAGCTTTACAGTACATTGCAGTTTTGGCAACTGGAGCCAGTCCAGTTTGTCAGCATAAGCCAGGCACAAACCAAGCCATGTAAAGGCGCCAGGGAAAATAAAGATGTGATGTTAGAATTTGGTATTTATAAGAGTAATTGAAAGAGGGGAGGAATTGAAAAGTTTCCCATCTATAAAGTTTAAATTTTGAATTTGAATAATTCCCACCTATTCATTCCAAATTTTGAATTTGAATTTAACAATTGATAGGTCTAACTATTCCGATGCAGAGAGTAGTGGGATATTAATCATTGCATTGTTGTTCCACCAAATAATTTGAATTTGATAATTGAATTATTTTGAAATTTATTTTCGAAATAATTTATTAAAATGAAAAAAAAATATTACTAAAAGAGGAAACATTTCAAATTCTTTCAAATGTGAACACAAAGCTGAGAAGTAAGGAGAGAGTGACACGTCAACAAACTTTCCAAAGTTTGGTTCTCCTTTCTATATATTAAGATTAAGATTTGCATAATCACCACAACTATCCATCCGCTGCAAAGAACAAACAAAAGAACACGTTTGAATATTTACAAAATTGATGATAGAAATATCAATATGATAATAGCTTTACAGTACATAGCAGTTTTGGCAGCTGGAGCCAGTCCAGTTTGTCTGCATAAGCCAGGCACAAACCAAGCCATGTAAAGGCGCCAGGGAAAATAAAGATGTGATGTTAGAATTTGGTATTTATAAGAGTAATTGAAAGAGGGGAGGAATTGAAAAGTTTCCCATCTATAAAGTTTAAATTTTGAATTTGAATAATTCCCACCTATTCATTTCAAATTTCGAATTTGAATTTAACAATTGATAGGTTTAACTATTCCGATGCAGAGAGTAGTGGGATATTAATCATTGCATTGCTGTTCCACCAAATAATTTGAATTTGATAATTGAATTATTTTGAAATTTATTTTTGAAATAATTTATTAAAATGAAAAAAAAAATTACCAAAAGAGGAAACATTTCAAATTCTTTCAAATGTGAATACAAAGCTGAGAATTAAGGAGGGAGTGACACGTCAGCAAACCTTCCAAAGTTTGGTTCTCCTTTCTATATATTAAGATTTGCATAATCACCACAACTATCCATCCGCTGGAAAGAACAAACAAAAGAACACGTTTGAATATTTACATAATTGATGATAGAAATATCAATATGATAATAGCTTTACACCACAACTATCCATCCGCTGGAAAGAACACGTTTGAATATTTACAAAATTGATGATAGAAATATCAATATGATAATAGCTTTACAGTACATTGCAGTTTTGGCAGCTGGAGCCAGTCCAGTTTGTCAGCATAAGCCAGGCACAAACCAAGCCATGTAAAGGCGCCAGGGAAAATAAAGATGTGATGTTAGAATTTGGTATTTATAAGAGTATTTGAAAGAGGGGAGGAATTGAAAAGTTTCCCATCTATAAAGTTTAAATTTTGAATTTGAATAATTCCCACCTATTCATTTCAAATTTCGAATTTGAATTTAACAATTGATAGGTCTAACTATTCCGATGCAGAGAGTAGTGGGATATTAATCATTGCATTGCTGTTCCACCAAATAATTTGAATTTGATAATTGAATTATTTTGAAATTTATTTTCGAAATAATTTATTAAAATGAAAAAAAATTTACCAAAAGAGGAAACATTTCAAATTCTTTCAAATGTGAACACAAAGCTGAGAATTAAGGAGAGAGTGGCACGTCAACAAACTTTCCAAAGTTTGGTTCTCCTTTCTATATATTAAGATCTGTTATACAACTAATTGATTAAAGAAAGATATAGGAATGATTTTACAAATTTTATATTACTATCGCGGATAGAAAGAAATAGAATCCGTCACTCACACGCAGGAAACTACTTTACAATTTGTTTGCTTTAGATTTTTTCTAAAAAAATAAATAAATTAAAAGAATTGATGTTAAAAATTAATCTGTACTTAAGAATAATATTTTAAAAATGAGTTTAAAAAAATAATTTTATTTAAATAATGAAGTAGAAATGTAGAATCACTCTTGAAGTGTACATATACGTGTGCTTTTAGTGAGTCTTGGCACTCAATTTTACTCAAGGAAAAAAATAAACTGAGGATGGAGGTTTGTGTCCGCCTGTCCGGGATGGCATGAAACGCTAGTGAAATGTCTCTTTTAGTTACATAAATGATTGTTCTGAAGTCTCATCTCACCAATTTTATATTTCCAAAATCTTAGACATGGCATTGCAATGTGGCTAATCAGTTTTTTAATTTCAAAAGCAACACCTTCTCAGGTTGAGAATTAGGAGTATTATAATTTCATCATATAATTATAATCTTATTACTATTACTATTATTATTATTCTCTTTATTTGGATCATATCTTTTTTCAGTTTTGATATGATATGTTTTGGCTTAGATTTGATTCAATGGGAAATTTCTTTAATGTAGTGGGTGTATAAACTTGTATTTTTTTATTAATTTTTTTTCTTTTAACTCTTACGTTTTTTTATAATTTTCTTTAAATCCTAAGTTTTTATCTTTTAGAATGAATGTACTTACAAGTTACAATGAGTGTATCAAAGATTTTTTCGGCTCAATCGGGTTGGCACACAAGTTTATATTATTATATGGAGGTATAATATTCATATCATCACTTTTTGTACTACCAATTTACTATCACTTTAATATTATTATGTACTATGAAGAATATATTAAAAATTACTTTTCTTTTTTCCTCTCCAAAATCTTTTCAGAAATTATTAATTAAAAAATGAAATCCAACGACAATTAAAATAATAATAAATTAACTGTAAAAATAATTAATAATATAAATATCCTACACATATCGAATGTAAGGAATCCAGGTGGAAGGTAGCTTAGCTTATATGTTTTACATGGCCTCATACTAATAATTTGACAAGACTTACATGCGAATTTTGTTTGATGTCATCGGTAGCGGTGAAATTGGGCCGGACCGGCCTACAGGTCTTATAGCTCGGCCTACGTCAAGTCAGACCAGACTTTGTATACCTTGTAAAATATGTCGGGCTTGAGTCTTGAAAAAGTTTGTTTAATAAATAGGCCGCAGGCCTCTTTCACAAGGACTAGCTTCTAAGCCTACAAGTCGGCCTATAAACCCAGACCGACCCGGCCGGGTGGTAATATAATCGGTCCGGTTGAAGCAACGGACTGGCAATGCATCAGAACCGGTGCGAACCGGCCGGTTTTTTATGAAAACCAGTGACCTGGCCCGATCACATAAAAAATTTCAAATTTAAAAAAAAAATCATAATGAACATATTTGAATATTTTTTACTTATTGACTTACATAAATTATGTATTTACAATACTAATATTATCTCAATTATGGACTATGCAAAATAAATTGATTTGATTTATAGTTAGATATGTCATTTTCTGAACCTAAAGCCTGTATCATGATCATTATATTTTTGTTTGATCCTTTATTGAATAATAATATGTGATTTATTATTTTTTATATCAAAATATTTGTTTTTCATACTACTCTCAATTTGTTTTTCGTGCCAAAATTTTTTTATAAAGGTTGGCTCCGCCACTTTTTATTTCTGCTGAAAATTTCAAGCTTCTCGAGAAATTGAAAGCTTTAAAAAACTAGCAATGTTTCAGTTTTTCATATTTTGTTGGATATAGTGTGTATCATTTTAAAGAATGTAAAGTTGTATTATTTTAAGAGAGAGAAAGAGATAGATAAAGGAGGAGAAAGTTGATAAAAAAAATAAATGTGTGGGTCTCACTTCTTTGTGAGAGTGAAATGATATAAGTTGTATCATTTAAAAGGATAAATACTTTTCCCTATTTTGTTAGCAAATATCAATTTTGTTCAAAGCCCAAGTGAACCAAAACGGTAACAAACAAGATATTATATATATTGTTTGAATTTTCTAACTATTACGGCTGTTACATTTATTTTTTAGTTGTTACGGCTGCTATGTTTATTTTCTAGCTGTTATGGTTGTTATATCTTTTTTATCGATACACAAAAATGAGCAATGAACAAGAGCAGAAAAATAGCAATTGCAATCTTCATACTCCAACTTGAGGGGAAGTGCAACAAACAAGATATTATATATCTTGTTTGAATTTTCTAGCTATTACGTTTATTTTCTAGTTGTTATGGCTGTTATGTTTATTTTCTAGCTGTTACGTTTATTTTCTAGTTGTTACGGCTGTTATGTTTATTTTCTAGCTGTTACGGTTGTTATATCTTTTGTATTTATATACAAAAATGAGCAATGAACAAGAGCAGAAAAATAACAATTGCTGTATTCATATCTAGTAACCAATTTACCTATTCCGCAATTCTATCAAAAACCTATTAATTTTGGATAGGTGAAATTTTAAATATGAAAAACTAAATTTATTTTTATGCTTTATGCCTTATATAAGATTTTGGGACCACACTACTTTATCCTCAAATGAATTTCGGGTAGAGAAATGTATAGCTTTGAAAATCTTGGAGTGTGAATGGGTTACCCCGTAATTAAAAGTGTAATATTGAATTCCCTAAATTAAACATCCACATCGATTTTGCATTGGGAAACTTGTATAGGTACGACAGAATTCTCCTTAGGAATAGGCTGTGTTAATAGCATGACAATACCCTCATTTATTTGGAATCAATAATTTTTTTTTCCGGTAAACTTTGGAATCAATAATTAATATCTATACCAGCTTATCATGCCAAATTTTTTTTTTTTGTTAAACTATCTTGGAAATTTTAGTCTTCTGAAATTTCCACATATGCAGATCCTCGTGAGAGCTTCAATGAGATATAATGTTATTGCTTTTAAGGGTTTTTTTTTTTTTTTAATTTTGTATTGTACTGCTTTTAAGTTTTTATTTAACTCTCCTATAGAATGCAGAATGCTGTTTGACTCGTTCTTCATGAGTTGCATAATTTTCAGTTATTGTGCTTATGTTTAAGCATTTGTTTGAGAGTCTAGACATTTTTTTTGTTTCAAAAACTAATAATTTGGTATCGAACAACCTTTATTGAATAAATTGAATTGCCTTTTTAGGCATTATAAGAATAATGTTATACATTTGAATTCAAACTTATCTACAACTATGCATCTTATCTAAAGAAATAAAATATTTTATAACAGCTAACAATTATTACTTGATGACTGTTACAAACATCTTATTAATATGTAACAGCTAATAATTACATCTTGATGGCTATTACAATCCTTGCTAATGGCTCTGTAACATCTAATTAACAATTACTACTTGATGAACCTATCTGTCCTATGAACCTATTAAAGGCTTAATTTAAAGGCCAAACTTACCCTGTTATTAAAACAATAAAAAACCTACATGGCCTATGGCCTTTTAGGCTATGTAGCACCGATACCGACACGGGACACGTGACACGATACGACACGACACTCCGACACGTTAATTATAAAAAATATTAGATTTCGACACGTTAGGACACGTTTTGATATTAAATAATATTTTAATTTATATAGTGTATATTATATTTAATATTCAGTAATTTAACAAAAAATTAAATTTAAACTAATAATATTCATAAATTTTGCACAAAAGCATAAGATATCTCAAATATTTGTATTAAACTCAATAGAATAGTAATCGTAATATAACGAATCTAATAGTTTGAACTAAAAACTAAACGCAACACAATCTTTAATTTTTTTTTTTGAATTTCTATAATGCGTATTAGAGTGTCGGGGAGTGTCGGAGTGTCCGAAAGTGTCGGGAAGTGTCGGACACGACACGTCAGGATTTTTGAAGTGTCGGTGCTTCATAGCTTTTAGGCCTACATATTACAAATTAATTTTTTTTTTAAAAATGAAATGTCTCATTCATTAAATAATATTTCTAGCATGGGTCCAAATTATTAAAATTTTACAACAGATTTTTTAACAAGAACACTGATTATAAAAATTCACGACAACAAATAAATATTAAATATTAGGTTAGTTTATCTAACTTTTAGAATAAATAAATAAATATTTAAGATAATTTTTTATTTAAATATAAAACAGGCCAACCTACAGACTAAAAGGCCATACATTTTATCTTCGGCCTATGGCCTTATTTCTAAATAGGCCCATCTACAAGCCTTAGCTTGTTCTACTTACCTTATAGGCCAGGGCAGACCAGACTTTTTGTATGCCAGTCCATAGGCCCCTGTATGCGGCCTGGCCCATTTGCACCCTAGTTGCGAGGAAACTATGTCGTTTCGAGGGAGAGGAGATGATAGTAATTACCTGGATTTGTTTGTCGAAAAAATAAGAAAATAAATATTATTAGATTTTGTAAGAGCTTAAAGAAGATCCGAACACTAAAATAGTGTATAAAAAATTAACACTCCCATCAAACTCCTTTGGCATAGGTGGTAAAGAGTCTGGGCCCCTTAATCATGGGAATGGAAAAAAAATTTGGACAAGCCGCCCCCGAAAGGGTCTGACGATGCTCGATGAAGATTAGTCTTCGGTTACTGTCGGAGTATACCTTTGAATTTATTCAAAAAAAAAAAAAAATAATAACGCTCCCTTATTATGAATCTATACATTTACAACATTAACAAAGTTTCCTCATCATTGTTAAATTTTCTTATCATTTTTCTAATATTTCTTATACTCATTCTAATAGCTTGACTATTACAATTCTTATACACAAGTTATATTATCATTTGGTTAACAAATAAAATTTTTGTTATTTCTATCCGTTAATAAGAGACAAAATAATTTGTTATTTCATTCGTGTGAGTCTCACCTCTTTGTGAGAAAATAAAATGATATAAATTGTGTTATTTCAAAGGATAAACACTTATCCCAATATAAAAACAAGAAAAGTCAAACAACTAAAAAAATAACCTAGCCTACTATCTTTTAAATTTAAAATGCTTTGCTAAACTAACTATCTACAAATGGTTTTCACTGCATGTAGTCCGCCAAGTACTTGGGCTTCTGAACGCGTCTCTTTGGTTTGCTTTCACTTAATTCTGCTACAACCACCGAGTCTCTGATCCGGTACGGCAGCGCCTGGTGCCTCCTTCTCTTGGACCTCACCACCGGCTCTCTCCCCTCAACCACATCACCGTACAAATCCACAACCTCAGACCTCTCCTTTCGTTTCTTAACCCTTCTTCCCTCCCCCAAATCCAATAACCCGCTCCCTTGACTCGCCACTGAGTTCCCTCTCTTCCTCCGAGTTCGACTCATCCTTCGCGGATAACACTCTCGCCGCTTCGAGAAGCAAATCCAGGTAATTACCATCATCTCTTCTCCCCGGAAACGACATCGTTTCCTCGCCACCACCGTTTTCATGATCAGCTCCATTGTCGTCAACCTTAGAAACTTCCACACTTTTCTCTCGAACAACTTCGGCTTCAGATTCTCCTCCACTCTCCGAAACGGAACAGAGTCTCGGATTCAAATCAATACCAACCCTTTTGTTGTTACTCGGAAAAACCTCTTCTTTCGACGAATCAATACCAACCCCTTTGTTGTTACTCGGAAAAACCTCTTCTTCCGACGGTGCGATCGTTGAAATTATGTGCAGAATCTTGAAGAGACACATTTGGGACTTGGAACAGCCGCGGCCTGAACGATTGAGGTAATTATGATACGAAGAAGCCATTGAAGTTGAACAACGAAAAGGCTAGGGCTTTTCAACGGAATCGGTTACCCCTTCCTGAACCACTACGATCAGAGTAAGAAGAAAGAAAAAAACGAAACAAAGGAAACCAAAGATTATGACTTACAATGAAGACTCAGATTAAATAGTGTTAGCAAACAAGGTAAGAGCAAATTAATCTCAGAGGTACGTTACAAACGTTTTTTTACACGTTCTTACAATTATATCTTAACACCATTGATTTTGGTTAATCAACGGTTATGATTTTTGTAAATTAAATTTATTAATTAATTATTAATTCATAATAAATGATAATCATTAATTAACGGAAATCAACAATATTAATATATGATCGTAAAAGTTAATAAAAAAAATTGTAAGTATAATCTTTCTCAATATTTAATTAATGGGAAAAATATATATTATGTTATAGGAAAAATTTGTAAGTTATGTTATTGAGGCAATCAATTATGACATCCATTATTTTTAAAATAAAAGAAAAGTAAAAAGATTAATGAGTTATTTATAACTCATTAATCTTTTTACTTTTCTTTATTATATTTTTTTATTTTAAAAATAATATAAAATTATGTCATATATAACTCATTAATCTTTTTACTTTTCTTTTATTTTAAAAATAAACATAACTTACAAATTTTTCCTATAACATAATATATATTTTTACCATTAATTAAATATTGAGAAAGATTATACTTACAATTTTTTTTATTAACTTTTACGATCATATATTAATATTGTTGATTTCCGTTAATTAATGATTATCATTTATTATGAATTAATAATTAATTAATGAATTTAATTTACAAAAATCATAACCGTTGATTGACCAAAATCAATGGTGTTAAGATATAATTGTAAGAACATGTAAAAAAACATTTGTAACGTACCTCTGAGTTTAATTTGCTCTTACCTTGTTAGCTAACACTATTTAATCTGAGTCTTCATTGTGAGTCATAGTCTTTGGTTTCGTTTGTTTCGTTTTTTTCTTTCTTCTTGCTCTGATCGTAGTGGTTCAGGAAGGGGTAACCGAATCCGTTGAAAAGCCCTAGCCTTTTCGTTGTTCAACTTCAATGGCTTCTTCGTATCATAATTACCTCAATCGTTCAACAGGTCGCGGCTGTTCCAAGTCCCAATTGTGCCTCTTCAAGATTCTGCACATAATTTCAACGATCGCACCGTCGAAAGAAGAGGTTTTTCCGAGTAACAACAAAGGGGTTGGTATTGATTCGTCGAAAGAAGAGGTTTTTCCGACTAACAACAAAGGGGTTGGTATTGATTTGAATCAGAGACTCTGTTCCGTTTCGGAGAGTGGAGGAGAATCTGAAGCCGAGGTTGTTCGAGAGAAAAGTGTGGAAGTTTCTAAAGTTGACGACAATGGAGCTGATCATGAAAACGGTGGTGGCGAGGAAACGATGTCGTTTCCGGGGAGAGGAGATGATGGTAATTACCTGGATTTGCTTCTCGAAGCGGCGAGAGTGTTATCCGCGAAGGATGAGTCGAACTCGGAGGAAGGGAGGGAACTCAGTGGCGAGTTAGGGACTCGGGGAGCGAGTCAAGGGAGCGGGTTATTGGATTTGGAGGAGGGAAGAAGGGTTAAGAAACGAAAGGAGAGGTCTGAGGTTGTGGATTTGCACGGTGATGTGGTTGAGGGGAGAGAACCGGTGGTGAGGTCCAAGAGAAAGAGGCACCAGGCGCTGCCGTACCGGTTCAGAGACTCGGTGGTTGTAGCAGAATTAAGTGAAAGCAAACCAAAGAGACGCGTTCAGAAGCCCAAGTACTTGGCGGACTACATGCAGTGAAAACCATTTGTAGATACTTAGTTTAGCAAAGCATTTTAAATTCAAAAGATAGTAGTAGGCTAGGTTATCTTTTAGTTGTTTGACTTTTCTTGTTTTTATATTGGGATAAGTGTTTATCCTTATAAATGACACAACTTATATCATTTCACCCTCTCACAAAGATGTGAGACTCATACGAATGAAATAACAAATTCTTTTGTCTCTTATTAATGGATAGAAATAAAAAATTCTTTATTTGTTAACCAAATGATAATATAACTTGTGTATAAGAATTGTAATAGTCAATTACTGAAAGAGATATATGTCATAAGAAATATTAGAACAATGATAAGAAAATTTAACAATGATGATGAAACTTTGTTAATGTTGTAAATGTATAAATTCATAATAGGGGAGCGTTATTATTTTTATTTTTATTTTTGAATAAATTCAAAGGTATCTTCCACTAATCTCCATCGAGCACCGTCAGACCCTTTTGGGGGCAGTTCTTCCAAATTCTTTTTTTTTCCATTCCCATGGTTAAGGGGCCCAGACTCCTTACCACCTATGCCAAAGGAGTTTGGTGGTAGCGTTAATTTTTTATACACTATTTTAGTGTTCGGATTTTCTTTAAGCTCTTACAAAATCTAATAATATTTATTTTCTTATTTTTTCAACAAACAAATCCAGGTAATTACTATCATCTCCTCTCCCGCGAAACGACATAGTTTCCTCGCCACCACCATTTTCATGATCAACTCCATTGTCGTCAACCTTAGAAACTTCCACACTTTTCTCTCGAACAACTTCGGCTTCGGATTCTCCTCCACTCTCCGAAACGGAATATAGTCTCAGATTCAAATCAATACCAACCCCTTTGTTGTTACTCGGAAAAACCTCTTCTTTCGACGAATCAATACCAACCCCTTTGTTGTTACTCGGAAAAACCTCTTCTTTCGACGGTGGGATCGATGAAATTATGTGCAAAATCTTGAAGAGGCACATTTGGGACTTGGAATAGCCGCGACCTGTTGAACAGTTGAGGTAATTATGATACGAAGAAGCCATTAAAGTTGAACAATGAAAAGGCTAGGGCTTTTCAACGGAATCGGTTACCCCTTAATGAACCACTACGATCAGAGCAAGAAGAAAGAAAAAAAAACGGAACAAACGAAACCAAAGATTATGACTTACAAGGAAGACTCAGATTAAATATTGTTAGCAAACAAAGTAAGGGCAAATTAAACTCATTAAGGATACGTTACAAATTTTTTTTACACCTTCTTACGATTATATTTTAACACCGTTGATTTTCGCCAATCAACGGTTATGATTTTCGTAAAAATTAAATTCATTAGTTAATTATTAATTAATAATAAATGATAATCATTAATTGGCGGAAATCAATTATGTTAAGATATGATTATAAAAAGTAATAAAAAAAGGTTGTAAATATAATCTTTCTCATTAATTAATTAATAAGAAAAACATATATTATTTTATAGGAAAAATTTGTAAGTCATGCTATAGAGGCAATCAATTATTACGTCCATTATTTTTTAACTAAAAGAAAAGTAAAAAAGAAAAGTAATGAGCCCACTTTGTAGGTCATGTAAATATTGATAATTTCCACACAAAAAAAGTAAAAAAAATTAATGAGCCCACTTTTATGTATGTATAAAAAAAATTATTTATGTCATGTAAAAGGAAGAAAATATTACCTTTAATTAATATATCATAAAGATATATATATCACATCTTATATGACATAATTTTATATCATACGTATAAACAATAAAAAATAAACTTGATCAATTTTTGTTTCTTTCATTATATATGTAAATTTTACTCATTTTTTTATGTGTTATATGAGTTAATTTTATCCTATGCGATACAAAATATTTCTTCATAAAATAATTGGAAAAGTCTTTTTATGTTGTTTGCGTTCTTATGAATTTTTTTTGCGTTGTCGGGCTCTTATTGGAGGGTGACAAACATGTCACCGTTTTGTGACATGTCATGTGATGCGCGACATACCAGGATTTTTGAGAGATAACTTGAAGTTGGTGGACAGCGGTGGTAGCGTGAACGGTGGAGGACGCCGATGGTGGCGTGAACGGTGGAGGACCGCAGTGGTGGCGTGAACGACGGTGGTGTGTCTTACTCGGGACTCGGGAGGTTGCAGGTGAATTAAGACTTAGCAATAACGTTGTCGTCTTACAAGATATAAGTAAAGAGTAAAAAGAATTTTTGGTATTGTTCTGTCCTCAAGACAGAGATGTCCAGCTCAATAGACTGGTATGTTACTCTTGGATCTAGTGCCCTCTCTCAGGTATCTGTGAAGGAGATACCCTCGAGTTGAGCGGATCACTGTGCACAGAATACTATAACGGTGTTTAGCCAATGGGGTGTGTGTGCACAGTGACGGCGTAATAGTAAGAGAGAAAAAGTGTGTCATACCTTTGGGGTTTACTTCGTATTTATAGAGGTTACCTGTGAGGTAGTATGGGTGGGCCTTTGGTGACTCTTAATAGGGGCCCTGGCCCGCTTGCTATGTTGTCGCTGTGCTGTCGGATAAATATCCTTGATGGATATTCCTTTAAGTCAATGTTGACTCATATTCTAAATTGCCCCTTGTTGGGCCTATCACCTTAATGGGCCCCTCATATGGGTCCATAACAGGTATGTTATTAACTATAGTAACTGAGATTGCAAAGCAGAACTATCCAGAACAATTGGGCAAGCCTTGAAGGCTCATGGGCCAGGCTTAATATATTAAGCCTCAGGCCCAATTATGTAATCAAACCTTCACCCCTAATGCCATGCGTATGGTCTGATTTTACTTTTGCATGCGTATCTTCTTCGTTTAGTCAATAAAAATTAGGAAAAATATTTTCTCATATTGCATGAGAATTTAATTTTTATATTGTGATCCTTTGATTTACGTGCAAAGTTTTTCTTTTTTTAATAAATGTGGGGTTCACCACTAGTTGAGTTACAACATGAGAATTAAATTCTCATGCAATATAAGAAAATCAAACCCCTAAAAATTAAGCATCATCTTCTTTTTATAATTTTTTTTTTTTTGGGTACAATTTTGTGTTGTATTTTATATACAATGCTATGGTATATTCTTTCCTATTTATGTACTTATTGCTCTTTCAAACAATGAGAATATTAACTTAATCATTATAACTAGAACCTACTATTTCAACATTTATTTTTGGCTTTTTGATTCTTCTAATCTAAATTCAAGAGATATTACCTGTTTAATTTTTTTAATAAATTATTTATTAAAAAGTGTATGGGAATATACTTATTTAAGTTGCAAGACGTGCGATATATAATTTATGTAAAAAAATTAAAATGTTGTGACGAGTTGCATTTTAGAAGACATGCATAGAATTTGTGCGGGACTAAAAACGCACGCATCTTACATTGCACTTATTTTTGTATAAGTCATGCATAAAGGTTATACATGATTTAAATACATACACTTCTTATATGCTTTTTAATCGTGTTATATTAGTAAATAATTTCTCAAAAAGATTAAATCATAAAATATTAATTTTTTTGTCAAAAAGGTAAAAAAAATCACCTTTTTTTTTTTGTAAAGTTGGTAGATTATTTTTTTTAATACATCTGTTATACAACTAATTGATTAAAGAAAGATATAGGAATAATTTTACAAATTTTATAATACTATCGCGAATAGAAAGAAATAGAATCCGTCACTCAGACGCAGGAAACTACTTTACAATTTGTTTGCTTTAGATTTTTCCTAAAAAAAATAAATTAAAAGAATTGATGTTAAAAATTAATCTGTACTTAAGAATAATATTTTAAAAATGAGTTTAAAAAAATAATTTTATTTCAATAATGTAGTAGAATCACTCTTGAAGTGTACATATAAGTGTGCTTTTAGTGAGTCTTCGCACTCAATTTTACTCAAGGAAAAAAAAATAAACAGAGGATGGAGGTTTGTGTTCGCCTGTCCGGGATGGCATGAATCCTAAACACAAGTAAAGTAAACCATATATCAGGTCAGGGCAGGAAACGCTAGTGAAATATCTCTTTTAGTTACATAAATGATTGTTCTGAAGTCTGATCTCACCAATTTTATATTTCCAAAATCTTAGACATGGCATTGCAATGTGGCTAATCAGTTTTTTAATTTCAAAAGCAACACCTTCTCAGGTTGAGAATTAGGAGTATTATAATTTCATCATATAATTATAATCTTATTACTATTACTATTATTATTACTCTCTTTATTTGGATCATATCTTTTTTCAGTTTTGATATGACATGTTTTGGCTTAGATTTGGTTCAATGGGAAATTTCTTTAATGTAGTGGGAGTATAAACTTGTATTTTTTTTATTAATTTTTCTTCTTTTAACTCTTACGTTTTTTTATAATTTTCTTTAAATCCTAAGTTTTTCTCTTTTAGTATGATTCTACTTACAAGTTACAATGAGTGTATCAAAGATGTTTTCGGCTCAATCGGGTTGGAACACAAGTTTATATTATTGTATGGAGGTATAATATTTATATCATCACTTTTTTTACTACCAATTTACTATCATTTTAATATTATTATGTACTATGAAGAATATATTAAAAATTACTTTTCTTTTTTCCTCTCCAAAATCTTTTCAGAAATTATTAATTAAAAAATGAAATCCAACGATAATTAAAATAATAATAAATTAATTGTAAAAATAATTAATAATATAAATATCCTACACATATCGAATGTAAGGAATCCAGGTGGAAGGTAGCTTAGCTTATATGTTTTACATGGCCTCAGACTAATAATTTGACAAGACTTACATCCGAATTTTGTTTGATGTCATCGGTGAAATTGGGTCGGATCGGCCTATGGCTCGGACTACGTCAGATTAGACCTGATTTTGTATATTTTGTAAAATATGTCGGGCTTGGGCCTTGAAAAAGTTTGTTTAATAAATAGGCTGCGGGCCTCTTTCACAAGGCCCGGCTTTTAAGCCTACAAGTCGGCCTATAAACCCTGACCGATCCGACCGAGTAGTAATATAACCGGTCTGGGTGAAGCAAAGGACTGGCCATGCATCAGAACCGGTGCGACCCGACCGGTTTTTATGAAAATCGGTGACCTGGCCCGTTCACAAAAAAAATTTCAAATTTAAAAAAAAAATCATAATGGACATATTTGAATAATTTTTACTTATTGACTTACATAAGTTATGTATTTACAATATTAATATTATCTCAATTATGGACTATGCAAAAAAATTGATTTGATTTATAGTTAGATATGTCATTTTCTGAACCTAAAGCCCCATATCACGATCATTATATTTTTGTTTGATTCTTTATTGAATAATAATATGTAATTTATTATTTTTTATATCAAAATATTTGTTTTTCATACTACTCTCAATTTGTTTTTCGTGCCATTTTTTTTTTATAAAAGTTGGCTCCGCCACTTTTTATTTCTGCTGAAAATTTCAAGCTTCCGGAGAAATTGAAAGCTTTAAAAAACTAGCAATGTTTCAGTTTTTCATATTTTGTTGGGTATAGTGTGTATCATTTTAAAGAATATAAAGTTATATTATTTTAAGAGAGAGAAAGAGATAGATAAAGGAGGAGAAAGTTGACAAAAAAATAAAGGTGTGGGTCTCACTTTTTTGTGAGAGTGAAAGATATAAGTTGTGTCATTTAAAAGAATAAATTTTTTTCCCTATTTTGTTAGGAGATATCAATTTTGTTCAAAACCCAAGTGAACCAAAACGGTAACAAATAAGATATTATATATATGGTTTGAATTTTCTAGCTGTTACGGCTGTTACGTTTATTTTTTAGTTGTTACGGCTGTTATGTTTATTTTCTAGCTGTTACGGTTGTTATATCTTTTGTATTGATACACAAAAATGAGCAATAAACAAGAGCAGAAAAACAACAATTGCAATCTCCATACTCCAACTTGAGGGGGAGTGTAACAAACAAGATATTATATATCTTGTTTGAATTCTCTAGCTGTTACATTTATTTTCTAGCTGTTACGACTATTATGTTTATTTTCTAGGTGTTACGGCTGTTACGTTTATTTTCTAGCTGTTACGGCTGTTACGTTTATTTTCTAGCTATTACGGTTATTATATCTTTTGTATTTATACACAAAAAATGAGCAATGAACAAAAGCAGAAAAATAGCAATTGCTGTATTCATATTCAGTAACTAATTTATCTATTCCGCAGTTCGATCAAAAACCTATTAATTTTGGATAGGTGAAATTTTAAATATGAAAAACTAAATTTATTTTTATGCTTTATGCCTTATATAAGATTTTGGGACCACACTATAGTGAACTAATTCAATTCTCATGTTGTGACTCAACTAGTGGTGGGCCCCGTATTTATTAAAAAAAGAAAAAAAAATTGCACGCAAATCGAAGAATCACTAACATGATAGTTGAATTCTCATGCAACATGAGAAAATGTTTACCCATATATATCTATATATATATATATATATATATATATATATATATTATTACCAGTGAAATACCAGATGCCATGTCACTGCATTTTAGAACTTTGGTGTTAGGAGTTAATTGGTTAATTTCTGTTATTTTAGTTCTTTCTGTTATTTCTTTACACGTGTATTAGTTGAGCTTGTGTATATAAGGTGAACTACTACACGATTCAGTTTCAATGAAAATAATATTCAGTTTACAATTTTTCTTCCTTCCTTTTTCTTCTTTCTTCTTCTTCTACTTCTTGAAATTTCACATGGATCAAAGCTCATCTTTGGGCTCTGGTAACCACCTATAGCTTCCGCACAAGAACATTATGTCCTCATTAATAGATCCTACACAAACTGAACCTTCCTCTCAATCATCTGGTTTATTTTCTGATTTCCAAACAAACCAGACAAACCTGTATTTCTTGCATGCAAATGAAAACCCATCACTGGTATTGGTATCTCCAGTTCTTGATGGTAGAAACTATAATACATGGGCAAGATCAATGAAGATGGCTTTGAAGTCGAAGAATAAGTTGGGCTTTGTGGATGGAACCATTTCAGCTCCATTAGAGGAATCTGATCCTCTGTTCTTGGCATAGGATAGATGTAATACCATGGTATTATCTTGGTTACATCGTTCAATTGCAGAATCAATAATCCATTCAATTGTATGGATGGAAGTTGCGTCAGATGTATGGAAAGATCTTGGTGAGCGATTCTCTCAGACTAATGCATTTCGCATTGCAGACATTCAAGAAGACATGTATAAACTGAGTCAAGAAGATGATACAGTGACTCAATTCTTTACCAAGCTTAAGACATTTTGGGACGAGTTGGATACATTACAATCATTACCAAAATGTAAATGCTTTCCTAATTGCGCCCGTGGTTTGATGATGCAGACGCATGCAAGAAACAGCAGAGAAAAGGATCATGTCATTCATTTTCTGCGTGGTCTCAATGATCAATTTGCTGGTGTCCATTCTCAGGTGATGTTAATGGATCCTTTCCCAAATATAAATAAAGTGTTTTCTTTAATTGCTCAACAAGAAAGACAGGTTAATGTTGAAACAAAGGAAGAAGCAAAGGTCTTCTTGAATACAAATAAACAATCACAAGTTCGTGGCGATGGTTTCTTGAATACAAATGAACAACCACATATTCGTGGTCAAGGTTCATACAGAGGAAGAGGCTACTCAAACCATGGGAGAGGAATATCAATGCCAGGAAAGATATGCACTCATTGTGGGAGAACAAATCACACTGTTGAAACATGTTTTGAGAAACATGGATACCCTCCAGGCTATAGAAACAGAATGAATAGAAGAGCAAATCTAGCTACTTACAATTCTGATGATCCTTTTGAATATGGTGGAAATTTGGATGAAGAAAGAAATGAATCCAATGAATATTTTCACTTCACCAAAGACCAATATAACAGTCTACTGGGACTGATTCAATCACCACAAGTAGATGGAGCTCATTCTACTAGTCTTGTTCAAACCAATATAGTATCTTCAAACACAGGTAAAGATAAATTTCAATGGATCCTTGACATAGGGGCTATCGACCATATAACTCATTGTTATGAGTTAGTATCCTGTTTCCATCAAATCAATCCTATTCCAATTAATCTACCCAATGGCAATCAAGTTTTTGCCACACATTCTGGTAGCATACACTTATCATCTTTACTTGTGTTATCAAATGTTTTATATGTCCCAGAATTTTATGTCATTCTTGTTTCTATCACCAAATTACTTCATGATTCAAACTGTCATGTCATTTTTAGATCCCTTACATGTTCCTTCATGTAGAATACAACTGGGAGGATGATTGGCACTGCTAACCAGTGTAACAACTTGTTCATACTTACATCAATAAATGAAAATTCTGTTAGAGTCAACCAGAATAAAAGCTGTAATAACACAGCAGTAGACTCAACTATCTAGCATATCAATATTACATCACATGTCAAAGGCTTTTCCTTTTATTTCATGTAATTCCAAACCTGATCTTTGCGATATCTGTCATTATTCCAAACAGAAACTTTTGTCTTTTCCTTTAGGCATTTCTCATTCATTGTCACCTTTCGATATTGTACACATGGATATTTGGGGTCCTCATGCTATTACCTCAATTCATAATCATAGGTATTTCTTGACAATAGTAGATGATCATTCTCGTTTTACTTGGGTAATGCCAATGAAAACTAAAGCTACCACTAGATCACATATACATAACTTTGTTTCTTATGTTGAAACTCAATTTCATACCAGTGTTAAAGTAATTCGAACAGATAATGGTCCCGAATTCTTTTTGAAAGAATTCTATAATTCAAAAGGAATAATCCATCAAACATCATGTGTTGAATGCCCACAACAAAATGGAATTGTAGAGCGCAAACACCAACACTTACTAAACACAGCTCGGACATTGTTTTTCCAATCCAATGTACTAAAAACTTACTGGTGCTATTGTATAACTCATGCTGCATATATCATAAATCGCCTCATTACTCCTATACTCACAAATAAGTCTCCCTATGAATGCTTATATGGAACTACACCTTCTCTTCTTCATTTGAAAGTTTTTGGTTCCTTATGCTTTGTGTAACACCCCGTGTATACCCGGTTTGTTAACATGTCATCGTATTAAGCCACGCTTAATTAAAATGCGGAATAAATTTTTCTTTAATTCAATTATGACGTCATTAATACTTAACCAAGTTGATTACTTAATCATTTCCCATAAAATATCGCCTGTATGTAAATTGCAAGACAACTAACTGAAATACCTCAATATATATATATAAATAAAGTGAGTATCTATGTCACAGGACTACAACACATAGCCTGGACAATAATCCTGATACATTATTACAACTTTAAATAAAACAAGACATAACAAAGTCTATGTGGCATGGACAATCCCCATGCTCACCAAATAAGGCAAGAATGCCCAACATCAGTCTCAATAGCGACAATAATAACATGAAGCTAAAAACATAAAAGCAGTAAACAACATCTAGCATCAGCTCATAACAACATATCATCATAAGCAGCATAAAACATGCATCAACTAAGCTCTGGCCTCCTGCCACTAGGAGTCTCAACCCCTGGGTTCCCTGAACATGAAATAAGCGTCCCCAAATGTGGGGTGAGATCTCTAAACAAAAATCTCAGTAAGATAAGGGGTCCTCAAGGATCTTCCACCCCAAGCTCACTTACATGTGCAATATAAGTTCCAAAAGCTGTAATTTCCATTATAAGTTCCAAAAGTATGAAGTTCAACAAATATTCATGACATGTGTGTTATCACTATTCTACTGGCCAGAGAAATGCAGGAATACGTCTATTACCCACATAGTAGTACAAGGGACATCGCTTGCACCTCACCCACAGCCTCACCATATCGTATGCGTTACATACTCAGGCTTACTGTATAGGTGGACTCACATGCATATCATAAAAGCACATTGCATATAAAAGCTCAACAACATTTCCAAAATATCAAAAGCATGTAACACAGCATGCATAAAACCATATCCCCGTGGGACATGGTGGAACCACAACATAGCTAAACCGAGGACACAAAAGCTTACCTTGCAAGCAATCAATCCAAGCCAAGAGTCCAAATAGCTCAAGTCCAACACAGCAGATCACAATCTGATTTAGGACCAACAATCGTATCAATACTCAAAGCTCATAAACATAAGCATAAAGACTACGTTTTTCCTTTTACAGTTTATGTCTTAAGGCTTCCAACAAAGCCATAAGCCCTTAACCCCTTAGGTTCTGACTTAGATAATTAATTCCAGAAGTACCACTTCATCAACTAGGGTCCACAAACCCAACCATCGATTATGTATGAACAGTACCTCACTGTTCATCGAAAACCCGGAATATCTGGATATATGTCGGGGGCATATCCGGATATATGTCGGGTGCATATCCGGATATCCAGAACCCATATCCGGATATCAATATCCGGATATTTCTCGACCACATATCTGGATATTTCACGAAAGAATGCAGTTTCTGCATTTCATGAAGATATCCACCAAAGGTCCAACTTTTAACACTTAAACACGTTAAAGCATGCATCTTAATTTTGTTTTAGGTTCATAAATCAGTTGGTTACTTGTTTACTCAATAAACATGGCAAGACATCACCTGTAAACCATAAAAACTCATGATCAAGGTTAGGAAACTCACCCCAAGGCTTGAAACCGTGGAAAGAGTGCTCTTGGAGCTCACCAAAAACTCCTCAAATCTGACTTCCCCAAAGAGCACGAAAATGCCAACAAAGCTTGGCCCTTTTTTCACAAAGGAAGCTCCTTGGAGCTTCACAAGCCAAGAACAAAGCTCCAACCACCCAAACAAGGAACTCAGCCCCAAACTCTCCCTCAAACAGCAACACAACTCACAACACAAACTCACTTCCCAAGATGACTCTCACTCCCACCAAGTGTTTAGGAGAAGAAATTGTGAAGGAAATGGCCTCAAAGCTCAAGAAATGATGAAAAACCCAATGGAACAGTGTTTAGATAAAATGCTCAGCCTCCCTTCACGTAGAAAATCTGATCCTAGGGTTTTGTGCCCAATCATAAGAGTATTTATAGCTAATTAAGCATTGAACGCGCAGTATTAGCATTAATAGCTACGCAAAATATTTTAATCCCAAACTTTGGAATCTTAACCTACACAATTTTACAAGAATTATCATATTTTTATTTTATTTTTCGAAGCCCCTTTTCGGTTCGCGCTTTTCCATAGCCAGTATCAGTTCTGGCATCAGTTCTCATTATTTTGACTTGAAACTTGTTTTAAAAGTACTACATATTATTCTAGTAATTATCATGCACTTATTATGATTTTCTGGGATACTTCACTGGTACGCATTTATACCGGGTAGCAGAACCGGTATCTGCGCTTTTCGCCCGAAAAATGACTTTCAGCATTATTACTCACTTTTTATAATTATTAGATAATAATTATTAGGGTCAATTATGGAATTATTTCATAATTCTCACATTTAATTAATTAATCTCCTTAATTAGCGGTGCGGGTTCTTACACTTTGTATCGACTCTTACTCATAATCGTTCTAAATTCACAGCTCGTGCCAAGAAATGTACATTTCTTGGTTATAAATCAAGTACAAAAGGTTATGCAGTCCTTGATATGGAGTCAAATGTCATTTCTATTTCTCGAAATGTTATCTTTTATGAGTCTCACTTTCCTTTTAGCAAGTTAGACAAATCTGAATCTATTCCTTTCTGTATCCAATCATCTGATATTATCTAAGATGGACATTCCAACACACCTATTTCAACTGTCGATTCTCCTAATCTTCCATTATCCACAGTCTATTCTGATCATATTACACAGGATCGGACTTCCACAATTTGTAATCCAGTTGAACCTCATCTTCGAAGGTCCACAAGAACAAAGTCCAAACCTCACTATCTAACAGATTTTCATTGTGGTTTGTCAAGTATAACAAGTGACAATACATCCTCAAGTTTGGTTCATGCTACACCTTATCCTTTATCCACTGTTCGTTCTTATTCTAGATGCTCACCTTTTTATACAAGTTTCTGTAGTAACCTCACCACTGAATCAGAACCAAGTTCCTATAAACAAGCAGCCCTTCTCCCTCACTGGCAAGATGCTATGTAGAATGAGCTTCAGGCTTTGCAAAGAAATAATACTTGTTCCATAATTGAGTTACCTCCTCATAAGAAACCCATAGGCTGCAAGTGGGTTTATAAGATCAAAAGAAAACCAGACAGATCCATTGATAGATATAAAGCACGCCTTGCTGCTAAAGGCTACACACAATGTGAAGGAATTGATTACTTCCAAACCTTTTCATCAGTTGCAAAAATGACCACAGTTCGCACTTTGCTTGCAATAGTTGTAGCCAAGAATTGGCAGTTGGAACAGTTGGATGTTGATAATGCTTTCCTACACGGTGAGCTTCATGAGGAGGTATTCATGTCTCTTCCACCTGGTATTCAGTCCTTAGTTCCTAATGCTGCTTGTAAACTTCAAAAATCCCTATATGGTTTGAAGCAAGCAAATAGACAATGGAATTCCAAACTCACTCAATCACTTCAACTATTGGGATATACTCAATCAGTTGTAGATCACTCTTTATTTGTTCGAAAGTGTTCCCATTCTTTCACAGCATTACTTGTATATGTTGATGATGTTGTGCTAGCTGGCAATGATGCAACAGAAATCAAACGTGTGCAAGCTGCTCTTCATAATCAATTCAGAATTAAAGATCTTAGTCCACTTAGATTCTTTCTGGGATTGGAAGCTGCACGATCTTCACAAGGCTTAATTCTTAATCAAAGGAAATACACATTGGAATTGTTGACAGATTCTGGTCTTCTAGGAGCAAAACCAGTTGCCACTCTTTTGAATGCCTCAATTAAACTTCATCAAAATCAAGGAAATCCTTACAATGACCCTTCTGCTTATCGAAGACTGGTTGGTAGGTTGTTATATCTAACAACTACTCGCCCTGATATCACTCATGTTGTTCATCAGCTGAGTCAATTCGTCTCCAATCCAATGGATGAACATCACACTGCTGCTTGTCATATCTTGCGTTACTTGAAAGGTTCTCCTGGAAAAGGTCTTCTGTTTCCAGCATCTAACACTCTCCAGTTATCTACCTTCTCTGATAGTGACTGGGCATGTTGCCCTGATACACGCAAGTACGTCATAGGTCTATGCATTTTTCTGGGTAATTCCTTGATTTCATAGAGATCCAAGAAACAAAGCACAGTATCTCGAAGTTCTTCTGAAGCAGAGTATCGAGCACTTGCTTCTGTAACTTGTGAAATCCAATGGATGGCCTATCTTCTTAAGGATCTGCATCTTCCCTTGACTAATCCAGTTTCTATTTATTGTGATAATCAAGCAGCCATATATATTGCTCATAATCCAAGCTTCCACGAAAGAAGTAAGCATATTGAAATCGATTGTCACATTAATAGGGACAAGATCAATTCAGGTCTTATTCGGTTACTTCCAATTTCTACTAATCATCAACTAGCTAACGTTCTTACCAAATCACTGCATCCATCTCCTTTCCGAGAAGTTATTTCCAAGCTGGGGATGTTTGATCTTCATCTCCCACCTTGAGGGGGGCTATTACCATTGAAATACCAGATGCCACATTACTGCATTTTAGAACTTTGGTGTTTGGACTTAATTGGTTAATTTCTGTCATTTTAGTTCTTTCTGTTATTTCTTTACACGTATATTAGTTGAGCTTGTGTATATAAGGTGAACTACTACACGTTTCAGTTTCAATGAAAATAATATTCAGTTTACGATTTTTCTTCCTTCCTTCTTCTTCTACTTCTTGAAATTTCACAATTATCTCACTATGTTTCTTTGTTCATCCTTTAACTCCAACAATAGACAAGTTTGATGTTAATGTTTGGCTCATTATTAAGGTTTTAGATTTGACAGCGAGTCTTGGATATACCGAAAACAACTTACGATGCGGAGAATTGCTCCCCTTAACAGAGCAATTCAGTGAAGAAATAGAATGGGTTCTTGTGCATGTGTCTTTATTGTGTGCGGCACTTAGAGGTCATTGTTTTACGCTTTCTCTTTCTGATAAAGATCCATATTTTTTTATAAATAAATTGAGGGAAAGAAACTCATTTGTTTGCAAATCTTGCACTTGTGATTATAGCAACTATTTCACGTCTTCTCTGTCCAACCAAGTTTAGATTAGTAAAGGAAAGGGCACTGTTTCTTTGTATTGCATTGGCAATTATCCCTAGGAATGATCTCACACGGATTATGGTCTCTAGATTTTTTATCAGAACATTGTACTTCAGTGCAATTTATTCCATGCAATCAATCAATAATCATATTTATTTGCAAGACACTTCAACTAATTACTTATAACACTACTTGATACAACGTTATTTTTTAATGTGGTCCAGGAACACCATGGTCCTTCCACTTAAAACTTGACATTTAGATTAAATTTTTTCTTCTTTTTTCTCTTTCCTCTCTCCTCAACTTTTTCTCTCTTTCTCTCGTCTCAGTCTCATCCAAAAAATTTTGATCCCGGTGCACACTAACTCCGCTCTTAATGCAAATAATATCGAGGAACTAGGCAAGTCAAAGTCTCTCTTTACCAAGAGAAATAGTTAAGTGTTTGCATCGTTTTAGTAGCTGTTAATTTTTCTATTTTTAAAGGAAGACGACATAAGTATAATCGCAGTTTCACAGAAATTAGGTTTCATGTTTGTATACTCAGAGGAGAGAAAGGTGAGAGTTTTGGTAATGTTATCGACATGACATAAAGGCTTACATTCTAGAAGACTTAAGGAGGGCTAACAACTAAGAGAAAAATTAAAGAAAGATTTCTTAATTATATTATTATTTCTAGTGTGACAACAATGGATCAAGAACTGGATTCTCAATATTTCTAAGAGACCCAGAAGTTCACTCCTGCCAGATAATCCATCTATAAATATAGGGTTAAGCCAACCAGATATACATTTTTTTTGAACCCTCTTCCGCTTAGCTATCATTGTGCACACACCCTTTTCTTTGATTGTGCCATCCTGTTGAATAAACTTTAAATGTTTTGTTAGTTTTATATTTAATAGTCTTAATTAAGCAGTCATGTGTTTAGGTAAGTGAAAGTCCAAGAGTTGTAAGAAAGTGAAAGGCCAAGAGTTGTGAGAAAGTGAAAGGCCAAGAGTTGTGAGAAAGTGAAAAGCCAAGAGTTAGAGAGGCCAAGAGTTGGAAGTTTAGTTTTGTGGTTTATGGCTAATTTAATGTTTGGTTCATGAGAAGGCAATCTAGTGCCTATATAAACTAATCCATATTGTAAGCAACATATCACAAGAAAAAGAGAAATATAAGTTTTGTCTTCTCCACAAGAAAATAGTTGTTTTTATTTTAAGTTCTACATTATAGTGATACCACAAATTGGTATCAGAGCTATGGAGAGGGGGAGTGATATGGCACTACCTAAGTTGACGAAGGAGAACTACGAGAATTGGAGCATCCAGATGAAGGCTCTTCTCGGATCCCAGGACGCTTGGGAGAATGTTCAAGCAGGTTTTGTAGAACCACAGGACACTGGAGGCCATTCGGCGGCTCAAACCAAAGCGTTGAAAGAGACGCGTGCAAAAGACAAGTTGACGTTATTCATGCTCTTCCGAGCTGTAGACGAATCCGGGTTCGAGAAGATAGCAAATTGTGAGACCTCAAAGGCAGCCTGGGACATCTTGGCAAATGTCTATAGATGAGCTAACCGGGTTAAACAAGTCCGGCTTCAAACCCTTCGTGCCGAGTTGGAGGGAATGAAGATGAAGGACAAGGAAGAAGTATCCGGGTTCGTTGCCCGGGTTCAAGGAATTGTGAACCAGTTAAAACGGAATGGAGAAGATATACCTGACACCAGAGTGGTGGAGAAAATCTTGAGATCTTTGACAGACCAGTTCGAAAACGTGGTTTGTGCCATAGAGGAGTCCAAGGACCTGTCTACACTCACCATTGACGAGTTGGCGGGTTCCCTTGAAGCGCATGAACAAAGAAAGAAGAAGAATGAGGAAACTCTTGAGCAGGCACTTCAGACCAAAGCAACAATTAAAGATGAGAAGATGCTCTATTCTCAAAATTTTCGAGGTAGAGGACGTGGCCGCGGTGGACGAGGTACTAGCCATGGTGGTAGAGGTCGAGGCCGAAGTCAAGAAGTGTATAATGATGAGGTAGGACAGTCAAATCAACAAAACTGGAGAGGACGAGGACGAGGTCGACGAGGAGGTCGGTCACACTATTCAAACATCGAGTGTTACAAATGTGGAAAGTTTGGTCACTATGCAAAAGATTGTAACATGGACAAGTGTTACAACTGTGGCAAAGTCGGACATTTCGCAAGAGAATGCAGAGAGGAGAAAAAGGTGGAGGAGACGTCCAACCTAGCCACAAAAGGCGAGATGAAGGATGGTGTCTTGTTAATGACACACAGTAAAGGAAGTCCAGACGATGACATGGAGTGGTATCTTGACACGGGTGCGAGCAACCACATGTGCGGACATAAGGACTTCTTCAAGGAGATGAGAAAGGTGGAAACCGGACATGTTTCGTTCGGGGATGCCTCAAAGGTTGAGGTAAAAGGCCGAGGTACGATCTGTTTCCTACAAAAGGACGGGTTAATTGGCTCAATTCGAGATGTGTACTATGTACCCGACCTAAAAAGCAATATTTTAAGTATGGGTCAACTGATGGAGAAAGGTTACTCGGTTATTATGAAAGACCGGGTATTGTATTTGAAAGATGAACAAGGTCGGCTGATAGTTCGGGTTCAAATGGGTAAGAATCGTATGTATAAACTAAATCTGAAATGTATACAGGTTGAATGTTTACAAGCCGAGGTGGAAGATAAGGCGTCACTTTGGCATCTCCGGTTTGGTCACCTACATTATGGTGGTCTAACCGAGTTGGCAAAGAAGAAGATGGTGGAAGGGTTACCTGGCATCAACTTTGAAGGAAAGCTTTGTGAGAGTTGTGTACTTGGCAAGCATGTCAGGACCACGTTTCAGAAGATGGCAAGATTCTGGGCTAAGCAATCCTGGAACTAATACATACCGACTTGTGTGGACCCATCAATCCGGGTTCCTTCAGCGGTAAGAAGTATTTTATTTCCTTTATTGATGATTTCTCACGGAAAACTTGGGTTTACTTTCTGAAGGAGAAGTCCGAGGTGTTTGATGTGTTCAAAAGGTTCAAGGTGATGATTGAGAAGGCAACAGGAAGCTATATCAAATCGGTGCCGTCTGATAGAGGTGGGGAATATATTTCAACGGCGTTTATGTCGTTTTGTGAGGAACAGGGGATAAGGAGGTTTCTAACAGCACCATACTCACCACAACAGAATGGCGTGGCTGAAAGGAAGAACCGGACTATTCTTGACATGGTTCGGTCAATGCTGAAGAACAAAAGGATGCCGAAGGAGTTTTGGGCGGAAGCTGTGTATGTGCAGAACCGATGTCCACATTCGAACTTGGATGATAAAACTCCACAGGAAGCATGGAGCGGTCAAAAGCCTTCAGTGGCTCATCTCAGAGTTTTTGGCAGTATAGCCTATGCACACATACCGGACCAGCTCAGAACCAAGCTCGAGGATAAAAGCAAGAAATATGTTTTTATTGGATATGATGAAAAAACAAAGGGGTATAAGCTGTTTGACCCCGTCAACAAGAAAGTCATAGTAAGCAGAGATGTAAAGCTCAATGAAGCAAATGAGTGGGACTGGAACAATTCTTCTGAGGTAAACTTTGAAGACGGAATCTCAACACAAATTATCAATCCGGCAAGTCCTGAAGCTTCTGATGATGAAGATGAGGTACGACAACCCAGGATGCGAAGCATACAAGACATATATGAGTCAACAAGTAGGTACATTTTGTTTGTCTTCTTGCAGACTCTGAGAACATAAGTTTTGAAGAAGCCATCCGAGATAAGAAATGGCAAGATGCCATGGATGAGGAGATAGAAGCCATTGACCGAAATAACACATGGGAGTTAGCCGAGCTACCAGAAGGAAGTCGGCCCATTGGAGTGAAGTGGGTGTTCAAGAAGAAGATGAATGCTCAAGGGGAGATAGAACGATATAAGGCTCGACTAGTTGCTAAAGGTTATAAGCAGAAGGCTGGAATTGACTATGACGAGGTGTTTGCCCCTGTTACAAGGATGGAGACAATTCGGCTACTCATCTCACATGCTGCTCAATACAGATGGCCAATGCATCAAATGGATGTAAAGTCGGCATTTCTGAATGGTATTCTTGAAGAAGAAGTTTATGTGGAACAACCGCCGGGCTACATGAAGGAAGGAGAAGAGAAGAAGGTGCTGAGATTGAAGAAAGCACTTTACGGGTTGAAGCAAACACCACGGGCATGGAATGCTCGTATTGACAAATATTTCAAGGAGAATGGACTTGAACAATGTCCATATGAACATGCTGTTTATGTCAAGAAAAATGGAGGAGACTTGTTAATTTTTATGGGAAACAATGTCAAGATGATACAAGAGTTCAAGAGCACAATGACAAGAGAGTTCGAAATGACAGATCTCGGTTTGATGAAGTTCTTTCTTGGTTTAGAAGTAAAACAAAATGAGAAGGGAATCTTCGTGTCACAGGAGGCTTATGCAAAAAAGATTTTGAAGAAGTACAAGATGGAAGATTGCAACCCAGTTTCAACACCAATGGAACCCGGTTCAAAACTTTCTAAGTTTGATGGAGGAGACCGTGTTGATGCAAGCAAGTACAGAAGTTTGGTGGGAAGCCTACGTTATCTCACATGCACGAGGCCGGATATCTCGTTGAGTGTCGGCATAGTAAGTCGGTTCATGGAGGAGCCGAGATACACACATTGGAAGGCGGTAAAGAGAATTTTGAGGTATGTTCAAGGTACAGTTTCACACGGGTTACACTACTCGAGCTCGGCAAAATACAAGTTGATTGGATATTCTGACAGTGATTGGTGTGGAGACGTAGATGATCGAAAGAGCACGGCTGGTTATGTGTTTTTCATGGGCAACACGGCATTCACCTGGATTTCGAAGAAGCAACCTATTGTGACACTGTCGACATGTGAAGCTGAATATGTAGCTGCATCTTGGTGTGTTTGTCATGCAATGTGGCTCAGGAATTTGCTAAGCAAGTTGGAAGAAAAACAAGTCGGTCAAACTGTGATCCGAATTGACAATAAGTCGGCTATAGAGCTAGCCAAGAACCCGGTAAATCATGAAAGAAGCAAGCATATTGACGTCCGATTTCACTTCATCCGGGATCAAGTAAAGGAAGGAAATGTGGAGCTAACACACGTGACCAGTCAAGAGCAAGTCGGGGACATCTTCACAAAGCCACTGCCGACGTTGCTGCTCAACAATTGCAAGAAGATGCTTGGGATGAAAGATGGCAGAACCATTTAAGTTTATGAAGGAGAATTGTTGAATAAACTTTAAATGTTTTGTTAGTTTTATATTTAATAGTCTTAATTAAGCAGTCATGTGTTTAGGTAAGTGAAAGGCCAAGAGTTGTAAGAAAGTGAAAGGCCAAGAGTTGTGAGAAAGTGAAAGGCCAAGAGTTGTGAGAAAGTGAAAAGCCAAGAGTTAGAGAGGCCAAGAGTTGGAAGTTTAGTTTTGTGGTTTATGGCTAATTTAATGTTTGGTTCATGAGAAGGCAATCTAGTGCCTATATAAACTAATCCATATTGTAAGCAACATATCACAAGAAAAAGAGAAATACAAGTTTTGTCTTCTCCACAAGAAAATAGTTGTTTTTATTTTAAGTTCTACATTATAGTGATACCACACATCCTTATTATAGTGCATAGTGATGTGATATTTTCTAAGGTACCTTTCCTGTAAGTACTTGAGAGAGGGCACCTAAATCCTATAAAAACATATCAATCTCTAATTGGACATCTCAATCCATATGGGATCGAATAGGTAATTTATCTAATCATTGATGTTTTTTTTGCTTTCATTGAAGATGGCTAATGTTGTTGCTTGAACTTACTGAATCAACCTGTGGTGCATGTTGTCTACAACAATTATCATAATGCCATGCATGGCAGAGACATCTTAGTGAAAAATTTCAATACTGAACCCTCATCCTTCGCTTAGCTAAATTATTGCTTGTCAATTTTCTGCCAGACGGATACAGCTGAAAAAGGAAACGGTTTAACAGCTTTAAACTCAAAATCTGTCACTTTGTAATTAGAGGGAGGTCAAAAACTAGGGATATTGTGAATACTTGTAGATATTTTGCTGGGTCGAGGATCTTTCTCCTCTCGCTTATCTTTCTACTACTACTACATGTTGATAGTGAACGCTTCAATGACTAAAAGATTAATTGATCGTTATGAAGAAATTCAAGACAAGATGAACTACGAATATGAAAATTTATGTTGTGGGTTCATTAACATGCTTATTAGAAAAAACTTACATATGCCGCCCAAAATTCAGTTTGCTTGAAAATAAAGATATATACTAACCTTTTAGGGTTACTCCTTGCAAAATAGACATATTTTGGACAAATCTAAATTACTTGACACATCAATACTAGGAAAGCAAAGCAAGGCAACACTACTAGGAAATATCGTATTGTTTTGGACCGGCAACACACGTCAGGGCATTGGATTAGCTTCTAAGGCCCATTAAAGGGGTTACACGTAGGGGTGAAAGTGGGCTGAGCTGGGTCAAGCTTTACCCCGAAAAGTCCAAGCCCACGCCAAAAAATTTCAATTTGGCCTGGCCTAAGCCTAGTACGAGTCTAACGGTTAGCCTGATTTTAACCGTTTATAAAAAACAAATGGTCTGGCTTGGCCCGTTGGCCTGTTAATTTTTAACTTCCAAGCAAAACCAGGAATTAACTTTACAAAATACTTAAATTATGTTGTTAAACCAAAAATCATAATTTCAACGTCCAAACAGAATCATGAATCACAACAAAATTCATAGAATCAAATCCATACTATATAAATTAAAATAACTACATGAATCCAACAAACACATCATGATGCGTGTAGTAAGTATAACATCTCCTAAAAACTTTTAAATATATTCATATACACAATCTAACATGCTGAGATGTTAGTTCCTCCTACATAAGAAATAAATTCAAATTTCTATTAAAATAATCGAATATAATTAAGTTATAAATAATTACAATTGATTAAACTTATATCTTTTTTTTCTTCAAGGCATACTTATTTTATTTTATTTTATTTAAAATTAATAGTATAATATAGACCAGCATGTAGGCTTATAGGCCAGGCCTCGTGAAAGTAGGCTTGTGGCCTTTTTATTAAACAAGTTTTTTCAAGGCCCAAGCCCAACCTATTTTACGAAGTATACTAGGTTAGGACTGACCTGAAATAGGCTGAGCCGTAGGCCCCTGTAGGCCGGCCCGACCCAGTTTCACCCCTAGTTACACCCTTACATCCCCAAAGTGAAACAAATGTTAACTCTTCAAACTATATTTCACTTCCCTACACACATATTTTATGTACAAGATTGTCTCACACTTAGTGGGGCTCACAAAGGCAAAAATGATTATTGGAGAATTTTCTCCATCTATAAATTTCCCTCAATACTATTAAGAGGCACCTTTGACACATTAACTCATCTTACTATTACGCTGTCGGAATAAGTCTTAAGAGCCAGCATGCCTTACACTCTCCCATAATTCTTAGTTCATACTTGAGACTCACTCGTGGTGCTCTCCTATTGAGCTTAGGTTAATATCTCTGCCTCACTAAATCATTATTTTATTGACACACTACACCCGAGAAAAATAGGGCTGTTTCACCTGTTTGGGATTTTTCATATTTATATTTACGAATTTGGTATCTGGATGAGAGAAATTACCGGTTGGGGTCTTTAAGTGCCGCAGGGGAGACCCAGCGACTCTAAATGACGCCAAGGGTCCGCTGCGGCACTCATGTGATGTTTTTTTTTTTTCCAGATACAGTGCCGCCCCCACCCCTAACGGCACTATTTTTTTTTCTTACCCAAGTGACGCCCAACCCCCAGGCGGCACTATTTCTTCATAGAAATTTAGTTTCATTGAGA
Organism: Gastrolobium villosum; assembly: GCA_032173675.1. NCBI lineage: Eukaryota > Viridiplantae > Streptophyta > Magnoliopsida > Fabales > Fabaceae > Gastrolobium > Gastrolobium villosum. The sequence continues at coordinate 105,038 of JAVKPL010016164.1, forward strand.
TAATTTTGAAAAAGCTGCCGTTTCTGGTTTGCTGGTTTATCTTCCATAAAACCAGATTTTTCTTCCTTTTTTTTGTCCTTGTCTACGCGTACTGTATTATTTTTTTCCTTAAACGTTTTATCTGATGCTTAATATTTGTTGAAATCTTATATTAGAAATAGAAAGCTTAGGAAAGTAGAGAGATTTACAACTAAACCAAATGAACAAACATGACATTGAATCCTAAAAGACTAGAGAAAGTTCTTGGACAAATTTTCGAGAGGAACATGAGATGTCATCCTTGGGAAATTATAACAGATTGGATTGGTATGCAAAACGATGAAATTGCTTACATGATTTAAGGTCTGTTGTCATTTCAGCTTGTTCTCTTTATTTTATCATGTTTTTCTTATGTATTTATTTGGTGTAAACTTGCTCTTGTTATCTCTGAGTCTAAAAGGTGGTAACTAAATTGTGCAGGCGTGCTTTGAGGGAAACCCATTCAAGACTGTTCCGGGACCTTTCAAGCTCTTCTGGCAGTGCATGCGTTCTAAACCTGGGTTGAGAAGGGAAATACAGGTTTGGGGCTATCCACAAAAAGAGGGTATTTAGGTCAAAGGAATTCAAACTCTCCATTTTTGGGTTTCACTGAATTACTATTTTGCCCCATTGCATGCTAATAAGTAACCTTCATTTTCTTGCTTAATGAGTGCCGCCGGGGGAGTTGGGCGTACTTGGGTAAAAAAAAAACTTAGTGCCGATGGGGGGTGGGAGCGACACTGTATCCGGAAAAAAAATAAACATGAGTGCCGCAGGGCACCCTTGGCGTCATTTAGAGTCGCTGGGTTCCCCTTGCGGCACTTAAAGACCCCAATCGATAATTTCTCCCGTCCAAATGTCAAATTCGTAAATTTAAATGGAAAAAATCCCCAACTAGTCAAAGAGCCAGAAAAATAGACCTAGATGTAACGCACAAATAGTTCACATACTTTTCAGTATCATCTAAGCTAATTGATAGGTTATGAATAATGAATTTTCGAAGTATATAATGGGAAGAAGTTAAGGCTTATGGTGCTCGGTGTAGGTGTAGTCAGAGGTGAGCTTCAAAAGTCATTATTCTCTTCAAACATTCTTCATTTCCGCTATTGCAATCCTCCGTCCCCAGCAGCTGCTAGGAAAAACAATCAATCATAAGGTATTGTTTTTTTTTTTTGGTAAATACATGGGGCATTGCCCCACGAAACAGACAAAACGAAATCATAAGGTATTGTTTAATTTATTCAGAAGGAGGAGAAAAAGCAAGGAACCCAAAAATGAAAGTGCCTGTGTCGAATTCTTATTTATATGCTTCATCCACGACAATTGATATATATATATATATATATATATATATATATATATATATATATATATATATATATATATATATATATATATATATAAATATAAGATAGGATCCTTTGACATCGGTTTAACACCTCATCTGAGAGACGTTAGATAAAAAAAGATCAATGGTATCACATGCTTACAAATCAGAGCCGTTAATATTTTTTGATCTAACGGCTCTCATTCTCAAATGAGGTGTCAAATTTTAAATTTGACACCTCATCTGAGAGTCGTCTGATCAAAAAAGATCAACGACTCTGATTTGTAAGCATGTGACACCGTTGTTCTTTTTTTATCTAATGGCTCTGAGATGAGGTGTAAAACTTCAAATTTGACACTGGTGTCAAAGGATTCTACCTCATATATGTATATATATACATATATACATATATATATATATATATAAGGATTTTATAATTCTCATTCAACATGATAATTACAATTTTACTACGCACCCTTCGATTTCCGTGCTTACATGGGTCATACATATAACTTTTTCTAACACATGGGTCTCATATGTTTTTTATCTCTACAACATGAGATTTCAATTCTCCATCAACATGAGAATTATAAAATCCTATATATATTGGGAGAAACACTTCTCCTATTACACAAATATTGATTTGTGTGTTAAATTTATTTTACGATGAAACCCACCTTGAATATGTTTCTTCTCTTTTTAAGAAGAAACTCAAAGCAGCTTACCAAAAAAAAAAAACAAAACAAAAAAACTCAAAGCTCATATATAATTACGGAAAACATTTTTTTATATTATAGGATTTTATATTAGTGACTTTTCAATTTTCGTACAATATTTTTTTTAACGTTTTAATAAATATGAGCCTCACATAAAATATATTTATAGCATAAAAAAAAATTGGACTAACTTAAAAAAATGGAAACTCATAATTAACATAAATGGAGCCGTTTCCTAGTGTTGCGAACTGGCAAATGCTAATGTAGGAAATATATTGTTTTGAATAAAAAAACTGTTACAGCTTGTTGAGATGGCCGAGTTGGTCTAAGGCGCCAGATTAAGGTTCTGGTCCGAAAGGGCGTGGGTTCAAATCCCACTCTCAACAGACATTTTGTATTTTCAAGTGTCACACGATTTCCAAATGTCAAATCAACTCAACCTAAGTAAATACAATGATTTGATGTATCTGAATTTAGCCATATTTATAATTTGTGTTTATTTATTTATGATTTTTTTAATTAAAAACAATGTTTAAAACCTAAATAATAATTAAATACTTTTCCAAAAAAACTTAAATAATAATTAAATATTTTTCCAAAACAACTCAAATTTTAAAATATTTTAATGATTTTCTTAAACGCTAAAGTTAATTTTTTTTAATTTTTTTTTTAGAAAAACCTACCTTTATGAGATTCGCGGGAATACCGTCCGTTCTTTGTAAATTGTAGGTGAGATAGAGCATAAAAACAATGTTTGAAACCTAAATAATAATTAAATATCTTTCCAAAAAAGCTTATATTTTAAAATATTTTAATACTTTTCTTAAACGCTAAAGTTAATTTTTTTAAAAAAAATAAGACAAACCCACCTTTATGAGATTCGCGTCAATACCGTCTGTTTTTTGTAAATTGTAGGTGAGACTCGTGAGAGGGAGCATAATCATATTAATTGTTTTTTTTTTTTAATCAAAACAAGACAAGTGAGAGTTGGGTGAATATAATAATATATTGATTTGTTGTCTGCTAAATGCAATCCAATCTTTTTTTTTTTTTGGTAGGCAAATGCAATCCAATATATTGATTTGTTGTCTGCTAAATGCAATTCAATTAGAAAATAAAAAAGAATGTTTCAATACTTTTCTTAAAAGTTAAAAAATAATTTTTTTAAAAAATATGGAAATTTATGTTTTAATAATAATACTTCTAAGATTTATTACGTTATAATACAATGAAATTTTTACCCCTTTATTAATCTCTCTCTATTTGCTTAAGCAGAACTTATATTTATGCCACCGAAAATGGATGCAATTTATTAAGGATTAGGCTTTTATATTATAAAGTCGTGAGTTCAAAATTTCCCAGAAATTTCTTAAAAGATTGCGGATTTGCCTGACTGTGACCGGACACTAATAACCTCATTTAAACTTTGTATCTAGTAAAAGAAAATTATGTATTTACACTATCGCTCTTTTTTCTTTTCTTTTTTGAAGTTAGAAATCGCTATATGTTATTAAAACGTGATTGGCATGTCGTTTAGTCTCATTTTGGAACTTTTTTTCCCATCCTTTTATGAAATATCTTTCCATCTACCACAATTTTGGCTTTATTAGAAGCAGAAAACAAAATCGATTTATTTTATAAAAAATTGCATATTATTGGGGTTATGAAAGGGGGATTTCACTTGAAGAGCATTCATGATTTTAGAAAACTTCATTGCCGATAAAACTGAGATGATACAGAAGTGCTGAGCTTTTATATATACAAGGACTCACTGGCGGAACTAACGCACATGTCCACGACATGAAATTTATGATTTATTTATTTTTAATCATGCAGGTCTTTATTTATCTCTTGATTCAATATTTATATTAGAAGTAAATATCATTTTAAGTCTCTAATAAAAAACATGGCTCCACTTTAATCCCTTATAAAAAATTAATCTCGAGGAGATCCCTAAAAAATTCAAAGTGGATCAATTTAGTTAAAACCGTGATCTCTCACAAAATAAAAATAAAAACCTACATTAGTCTCTCAAAAAGACTAAAATAGGTTCAGTTTAAATTTCATAGGGACCAAGTGAATATTTTTTTTATAATAGACTAAAGTGGAGACCAAATTTTTTGTTAGGAATCAAAAAGGATATTTATTCTAATATTAGTTAGCAACGTAGCAACGTACGGAGATGATTAAAACAACGTAGCAACACAAATTGATTAGAGAGAAAACTTATTCTTCTTCCTCTCCTGTCACATACTCATTCCCATTATTTCTTCATCCTTTGTTATGGAAGCAACTAGATTATGAGCGGGTTCAAGCGTTAATTTAAATTTTCTTTCCAAAAAAATTTCCGGGGGCAATGCAGACATAAATTTTTTTTGCTGGGTCCGCCATTGCAAGGACTCATATGCAAGAACTTCAAGACTAAGCTTCTAACTCCAGAAACTAACTTGAATGCACCAAATAATGGTAACTCAGTTGGCGTCAGGGCAGATAAAGGTGATAGCATGTGTTTGATCTTCCCTAATATCATTTTGGGAGGGATTTAAAGCCTTAATCTCGGGACCCGCCTCGAATCAAACTACTCGTAAAATGTTGAATCAATTGAAATATTCAAAAAAATAAATAAAATAAACTTGAATACAAGAGGAACTAATTTAACAAATTAGAAACAGAAAGGTAACTAATTCATTAACAAACCTGTCAAAATTCTTAATATGTCAAATTCTTAATATTGGAATACTTCTCTTTCATTTATGTTTTACCTCTTCAATTGAGGTGTATAATACACAATTCATAACAGAATAATCACTAGTTCTAAAAAATCTCTAACACTGACTTAAAACAAATACTGTTACAGACAAACTTTCAAATTTAAACTTCGTAATCTAACACTCCCCCTCAAGTTAGTGCATGGATGTCAATTATGCCTAACTTGTTAATTGCTTCTTCAAACACTCTTCCAGAAATCGCTTTGGTCAGTACATCTGACAATTGATCTTCCAGCTGGAGCGTATACATCATAAGCAACAAGCTTGAAGAAGAAAAACTAAGAAACATAAAATAAATGAGTGGGGGTTGTAACAACTCTACATATTACTAAAAAATTAGAGCTCTTAGATATAAGTGGGATCAACGGACAAGTTTAAGAGTGTAACTTACATTGGTGTAAAATGATTTTGACCATATATATATATATATATATATATATATATATATAGAGAGAGAGAGAGAGATACAAACACCAGTGTAAGTATAAGAAGTATTACACTAAATCTTAATTGTTATATGCACGAAAATTAATAATTAAAATTTGACGTACAACTTGTTATTCTTACCATGGACGTTCGAGAGAAATGATATGCTAAAAACCTATGTAACACCGATACCGACACTGGACACGTGACACGATACGACACGACACGACACTCCGACACGTTAATTCTAAAAAATGTTAGATTTCGACATGTTAGGACATGTTTTGATATTAAATAATATTTTTAATTTATGTAGTGTATATTATATTTAATATTCAATAATTTAACAAAAAAATGAATTTAAACTTATAATATTCATAAATTTTGCAAAGAAACATAAGATATCCCAAATATTTATATTAAACTCAATAAAATAGTAATCGTAATCCAACGAATCTAGTAGTTGGAACTAAAAACTCAACACAACATAACCTTTAAATTTCTTTGAATTTTTATAACATGTGTTGGAGTGTCGGAGTGTCCGAGAGTGTCGGGAAGTGTCGGACACGACACGTTAGGGTTTTTGAAGTGTCGGTGCTTCATAGCTAAAAACAATGAATTTAAATAAGAAATTAAGGGATAAATTTTAAAAATAAAATAAAATTGGAGAATGAAAATATCCTTTTTTACATTCAAAATTCTAATGTGAAAATGAGAAGGATTCCCATTAGCGCGAGATCTGCCTTCTTTATCATAGAGTTTAGGTTATCCCGAGTGTGAGTTTTCAAGGGTTGTTGAAAGCTTAATTTCTTTATGCTTTTCCCACTTGACCTAATGGTGGAGATTCAAGAACCTTGGACATTTAGTAGAAACCAGAACAACAATACTTGAAACCTTTATTTATTTATTTATTTTATAAATTACATATATTTTTCGTAGGAGACCATCCTTTTGAGTCAAAACATTCATATTATAGTAACCCTAACTCTTCAAAGAGAAATTTTTGCATCATAAAAACTTGAACCCAAAATCTTACTTAAATAAAATTAAACATATACCACTTGAACCAACCTTGGTTGAAACATTTATTCCGTCTCTCATACAATATTATTTAATATTGTTAAGGATTAAGATAAAGTATCAACATAGATTATAAACCAAACATCCTTTATACTTTAATTTGCTCCTATCACATTTAAGACCAAAGCCACCACCCCACTACCTTCAGGCTAAAAGTACCCACGGTCACCACCACCACAACCATCATATTATCATCATTACCCAAATACAATTATATCCTACTCTATTCGACACTGCACCATACTATAGACCTCAAATGTTAGGGAAATTTCTCATTCCTAGAGAAAGTAAGAATAACCTGTTAGGAAGATAATACTTTTTGAGAAATCTTTGACATTTTCTTATGAAAACAACTATTCAATATATATAAGATCACTTCACATGGAAAAATTTTGATTAATCTCACATATTATGTAATATATATGTGCAAAAATATAAACTATTATTAAAGAGAATGACAACGACCCAACGTAGAATTTAATGGCTTAAGAAAGTTTGTGAGTACATCTTTAACTATTCCTCAATAAATCCGGCCAACTCTATCACGATGTGACTTTTGTGAAAACAACAATTAAGCACCCAGAGAAACTAATCTTGGCCAAATCATGACTTAGTCAGGTATTTCACATGGAACTCCTTTAATATGATTTTTTTTTTTAAAAAAAAAAAATTGCTTCTTTAAAGTTAATATCCAATTATGATTAATTTGTGTTTCTAAACTGATATAAATAAAGTATTAAATTAATATTTTGATACTCAAGAGTTGTTAGTCTAATGATGTCCCAAGATTTGATTTGGTCAAAGGGTAATGGTTCAATTCTTGAGAGTATGTGGAAAATTGACTCAAATCCGAAATTAGATTAGCCAGGTCTATTAGAATTTGGAAACCGGTTGCTATCTATCCAAAAAAATTAATAATTTGATTATTTCATTTTTTAAATGTAATAAAGTAAATATTAAGGGAAATATTAATATGGTTTAAATTATCTCCTTTTATAGAAAATAATTATCTTATACTAGTGAGGCATAAAAAATTGTGTCATTTTTTTATTTTTATTTTATTTTAAAAAAATAGTGAGACCCACATAATTTGTTTCTATGTATGAGATACGCTATCTTCTATTAAAGGAGATTAATAGATCTCATATTAATATTAAGGAAATTATGATATGATTTCATATCAGACACAATATAGTTTGGTGTATAATTAACACGCCAATGAAATAACTATTTTTCAAACATGTCAACCATATAACAAAATAGTATTGACTCTTTTACCAAAAAAAAAAAAAATAGTATTGACTTCGCTTACCAAAAAAAAAATAGTATTGACTTCAATTTCAATATTGTTCAACTATTAGTAACTGCGCTCACTGAACTAGATAAATTAAACAAATGAGAAAATTCCAACTCATTAAAATTGGTTTATATCCAGTAGTTGATACTTGGCCAAAAAATCACCTCAAAACCGAACTGAAGTTAATATCCTTGAGTAAAAAATCAAATCATGTTCAGCTTGAGACAAACCATATAAATCAAACAAATTTTATGTAAGTTGAGCATAAGTTATTCATTTGAGCTCAACTCAACCCATTTTTCAGCAATAGACATTCCTCTAGCTATACATTGATGGAACACAATAATCCAAAAACTCATAAAATATCATTCCCTATATGCTAGTATGCTAAAAAAAAATTCTATGCATGCTTCACTATTATGTATGGAAGATCCACGTAATGCATAAGTGAGGCCAGAAAAATGATAAATAAATTCTCCAAAAAAGAAAAATAAAAAATAAAAAAAATGGAAAAACACCAAGTAAGGGGCGCGTGGAGGGGAGGTAGTGGATGTACGTAAGCTAGAGGTAATGGGAGCAAAAGTTCCTCTCAACCACAAAAATCACATAATAATGAACTTACCAAAGCACATCCTCACCTACCACTACGCGCACACCCCTTTCATTTCATCATCATGCCCTCTATTCTTCACCAAACCCTCTTTCTCAACCCATTCTGCCGCCCACAGAAAAAAAAAAAAAAACTATATTCTCTCATATATTAATTCTTTCCTTTGTCATCACCCTTCAATTATAATTAACACTTTGTTGACTCCCTTAGTAAAAAATTCATTGCCAAACTATTTACCATTTGAAATTATGTATCATTTTAAAGAATGTAAAATTATGTTATTTTAAGAGAAAAAAAGAGATAGATAAAGGAGGAGAGAGAGTTGACAAAAAAATAAAGGTGTGGGTCTCATTATTTATGAGAGTGAAAGGATATAAATTATATCATTTAAAATAATAAACATTTTTTCCTTTAATCATATATATCTATTTAATGATAAAACCTTTTGGGTCTTGATTAAACTAAATTTTTTTCCTTACTTTTTCTTTTTTTGGTAATCAATTTTTTTTCCTTACTTGATTACTCTAAATGTTGATTATGAATTCAATAAAGAAAATATGTTCCATTTGGAGAACCAATATCATGAATTTTTAATACAGTAAACACTCATTTTAGCCTTCAAAATACAAATAACTAATGTGAATTTAGTCTTTTAAAAATTTGTCATCAATTTAATACACCAGTCATACAAAGTGCATCAAAATCATTTTATTTTATTTTTTGGTAAAAGAAAATCATTTTGTTTATATAGAGAACATGATTGAGGAATTAATCAAAGGGTTCATCACATAAATTATCTGCAGTAAACCCAATACGACGTTGTTTTGGGGTGAAAATCATGGAATTTTTATAATTTTAATTTATTTCAGGATTATAATAGTCTTTAAACTTTTTAACTCGTTTTGAGAATAAATGAAGATAACTATCTGCATTAACTGCAGAAACATTTTTCCCTTAAATAAGTACTAACTTTCAATAATCAATACAGTAAATTGATTTTTTTTATAAGAATTTCAGTAACTGGTTGTTTGTGCACAAACTAAAGAATAAAAAATATTAAATAGTAAATAAAATTTTACTAATTAATATTTTTAAAATATAACAAAAAAAATTAATAATTGGATTATTTAATAAATAAAAATATTATTTTGATTTTTTAACATTTATCTCATATAATTAAGTGATTAAATTAATATTATTTTATATATTTAATTGATCAAATTAATAAATAAAAGACTATATTGTTATTTTTTTTAGAATCAAAACACCACTTATATTTTTGGAAACTAAATGATTATTCACTTATTTATAATGCATAAAATGGGTAATTGGTACAGTCAAAACTCAAAAATAAAAAGAAAAAAAATACGCTTAAGACAGTGGCGGACCCAGGAAAAAAAGTTCATGTCCGCCCTTTAAGTGAATAGCAATGCAGGAATAACATATAGGGTGAATAGCAATTCTAGGCAGATAGAAATATAAATTAGTAAAAAATGGAAGAGTTGACTTATCAATGCAGGAATAACATATAGGGTGAATAGCAATTCTAGGCAGATAGAAATATAAATTAGTAAAAAATGATGTATAAATTAAGGGAAAAGTATGTGACATTTTAAAGGATGTAAGATTGTATCATTTTAAGTGAGAGAAATAGATAGACCATGGGGGAGAGAGTGGACAAAAAAAGAATGTGGATTCCACCTTTTTGTGAGAGTGAAATGACACAAGTTGTGTCATTTATCATACACAATAAAAAGGCTCCTGTCCCATGTCATAATCACAACACAACCCAAGCTCATGTGGCCCAAGTAGCAACAACAGATCCAATTCATCTGCAAACTACAATACCTTCTGCAACTCACTACAAGTACCAATCATGATAGAATAGACTTGCCACGTTAGAATTCTGTTATGTAATATTGTTATGAAGTTAGTTTCTTACGGTTAGATTATGTAAACTAATTTTAGAGCGCTTTTCATTTTACCTTGGGTATATATACTGTATAAGTTCTCAAATCAAAGTAATGAGAAATGATGAATATTTTTCTCTCTTCCGCTGTTAAGTTCTCTGAGTTCTAATATGGTATCAGAGCTTTCAAAGCTCTGATATCCGCTTCAGAAATTGGTTGTTTCGTTTATCTTGATTGATTGTTTTCATCTTGATTATGTTGTTTGATATTCAACTTTCATTTTTCGTTCTTCTTTCTTCTTGATCACTGTTTGACCAGTTCTTGCAATTTCTTGCAATTTTCTTTCATTTTGATCGCTGCTTTGCAATGACAAATCAAGTTCAGCTTCCAGAGTACCTCACAAACCCTGCTGATTCGTATTTTTTACATCCAAATAAGAGTCCATCTCAGATCCTTGTGACTTCACCATTGAATGGTCGCAACTATCATTCCTGGTCTCGTGCAATGTCAATGGCATTGAGATCCAAGAACAAGCTCAATTTTATAAACAGTGAAATGGTTACTCCAGATGTTGATGATCTGCTATTTGAAGCGTGGAACAGATTCAATACAATAGTCATGGGATGGATCCATAGATCCATAACCCAAACTATAGCTCAATCCGTACTTTGGATAGAGAAGGTAGCTGATGCATGGAGAGACTTAAAGGATCGATTCTCACAAGCAGATGTATTTCGTGTTTCTGACTTGCAAGAAGACGTTTACAAGCTGTGCCAAGGAGAAAAATCTGTAAGTGATTACTTTACTCAGCTAAAAACAATGTGGGGTGAATTAGAGGTTTTGAAACCTCTTCCCACTCCTGTGATGCCCTGTGTCTGTGGAGCAATAGAGCAGATGCGTTTATACCGCAACAATGATCAAACAATTCGTTTCTTGAAAGGATTGAATGAGCAGTATGCTCAAGTAAGATTACAAATAATGCTAGCTGATCCTTTGCCTAATGTAACTAAGGCTTTTTCATTGATTGCTCAACAAGAGCGTCAACTTCATTCTGAAAATGGTGTGAATTTTTAAAGTAATCCTCGAGTTTTAGCTGTAATTGGAAACAACAGAAGGTATGGCCAATTTAATGGAGGAAGAAGTTATAATAATCAAACCAATGGAGGAAGAGGTCGTGGACGTAATTTTGCTGGAAGAGGATCAGGAAATTTGAGGCTGTGTACTCATTGCAATCGATTAACAACATTGTAGAAGCTTGTTACCTCCTTCATGGTTTCCCTCCTAGATATAGCAGGACCAATTTCAATAGTGTTAATGTTGTTAATTCCAATGGCCATGCTGCTGCCAATGGTCATATCACTGAAGCAAACACCACAGATGCAGATCACATGAACATAGTGATGATTCAGGATCAGTATCAAAGAATCCTTAGCTTGTTGCAGAATCAGAATAATGTAGACAATGGACAAGCATCACATTCTGTCAATGCTATTCACTCACCTCAACCTACTGCTGAAAATTCCCAAACAGGTATTAAGAGTGTGGCCTGGGTCATAGACACAGGTGCCACAGATCATATATCACACTTAATATCTGTCTTTTCAAACTATCATAAAATCAACCCATTCCTATAATGCTTCCAAATGGTTCAACAGTGAATGCTTGCATAGCAGGAACTGTTGTCATTTCTTCATTGCTTACACTAACCAATGCTTTGTTTGTACCTGACTTTCATATAAATCTGATTTCAGCTTCCAAATTGGTAAATTCTTTTCATTACACCATTATTTTTAATGAGTTTACTTAGTTCCATACAGAAAACCAACTCAAGCTACCAGATAGTGATTGGTTCTATTGACAAAAGGAATGGATTATATGTGATAACAAGCAAGCATGACAACACAGACAAGACCTTTGATCATCCAAATAGTTCCACCTTTAACATAGTCACCAAGATTTCCAGTGATACATGTATCCCTATCTGTAATATAGCCAAAAACAATAATGATGCCATTGTTTGGCATCAAAGGTTAGGACATGTTTCCAAAGATGTAGCCCATTTAATGTCTTTGCAATTTCCCTTCATTCCAAAATCTCATATTGTCCCTTGTGATATATGCCACTTTGCTAAACAACACAAACTTCCCTTTAACATCAGCAATACAAAATCTGCAAAAAAAAAATTGATTTAGTACATGTAGATATTTGGGGCCCATGTTCAACTGTTTCCATTCATGGTCATAAATATTTCCTCACTTTGGTTGATGATTTTTCAAGATTTACTTGGGTCATGCTCATGCATTCTAAGGTAGAAACCCGTCAGTACTTACAATCATTTTTCACTTTAGTTAAAAATCAATTTGAAACAACTATTAAAACTCTACGATCAGACAATGGTCCTGAGTTCTTAATGAATGAATTCTATTCAAAAGAAAGAGTTGTTCATCAATGTTCCTGTAATGAAACACCACAGCAAAATGGCACTGTGGAACGAAAACATCAACATATCATGAATATTGCTAGAGCATTTCTTTTTCAATCTCATGTGCCCATTACTCTCTGGAACTACACCATAACTCATGTTGTCTACTTAATCAGCCTCACTTGCACTCCATTGCTAAATAACAAAACACCATATGAGAAACTACATGGAATCCCTCCACCTCTTACCCATTTAAGATCCTTTGGATGCTTAGCCTATGCATCAACTTTATCATCTCATCGTACAAGGTTCTCAACCCATGCCAGGAAAGCAGCTTTCTTGGGTTACATAGATGGTACAAAAGGCTACTTGCTTTATGATTTACAAAGTAATGACTTGTTTCTTTCATGAAATGTCCTTTTCCGTGAACAAAATTTTCCTTTTTATAAAGACAACTTTACAGATGGCAGCTCACTATCTCCCGCTTTTAACCCACCTTTATCTGATCCATCACACAACCTTCCTGACTTTGACTCATTCTTTAACTTTACCCCACACATTAGTCCAATCACTAACTCCATCCCTGCTCCAACCATCACCCATCCTCCATCCAATAATCTAATCAGAAGGTCCACCCATCAACGTGTTCCCCTATCATACTTGTAAGATTATCACCATAGTTTATTCTCAATGCAGCATGCCACTCCATTGTCAGGTACTTTTCTTTCTTCAATTAAATACCCTTTATCTGCCATTCTTTCCTATTCTAACTGTGCACCATCATACAAAAGGTTTTGCTTAAGCATTTCTGCTATTAAAGAACCAAAAACATTCACCCAAGCCACCAAATGTGAGCATTGGCAGAAGGCTATGGAGAAAGAACTCTCAGCCTTAGTTCTCAACAATACTTGGACTCTAGTTGACTTACCTCCTGGCAAGACTCCTATAGGATGTAAATGGGTCTATCGCATAAAGTACAAATCCAATGGAGATATTGAGCGTTATTAAGCCAGGCTTGTGCCTAAGGGGTTCACACAACTTGAAGGAGTGGACTTCTTCGATACTTTCTCTCCATTTGCCAAATTAACTTCTGTGTGTGTTCTCCTTGCTGTTGAAACTGCAAAAGGGTGGTTGCTTGAACAAATGGATGTGGATAATGCATTTCTTCATGGTGATCTATCTCAAAAAGTGTACATAGAACCTCCACCCGGTCTACATAACTCCAATCCCAATCATGTGTGTCGATTAAACAAGTCTCTGTATGGCCTTCGTCAAGCCAGCCGCCAGTGGTACAACAAGTTGTCATCTTCCCTCATTTCCCTTGGTTACACTCAAGCACAACCCGATCATTCCATGTTCACTCTCACAAATGGTGATCATTTCACAGTGCTACTTGTTTATGTAGATGACATAATGTTATCTATAAACTCTGCAGCTGAAATTCAACGAGTTAAGTTTTTTCTGCATGAGCAATTTCGCATTAAAGATTTAGGCTCCTTAAGATACTTCTTGGGATTGGAAGTGGCTCGTTCTCCCAAGGGCATTCATCTTAACCAGAGGAAGTATGCCCTTGAACTTGTTTCTGATGCAGGCCTTCTAGCAGCAAAGCCTTGCCTCACGCCAATGGATGCTACTCAACATTTGAGCTGCGATCATGGTTCTCCTCTCCCTGATCCCACTCCTTACCGCAGACTTGTTGGGCGTCTCCTGTATCTCACAACTACACACCCCGACATTACTTTTGTTTTACAACAGCTTAGCCAGTTTCTGGCTCATCCATCTGACACTCATATGGCTGCTGCAACTCGCATCCTTCGTTACTTGAAAGGTGTTCCATCTACTGGTTTATTCTTCTCCTTTACATCTAATTTCCAAGTCCACGCATTTAGTGACTCAGACTGGGCTTCATGCACTGACACTAGGCGTTCCATCACTGGCATGTGCATCTTCATTGGTTCTTCTTTGGTTTCTTGGCGTTCCAAGAAGCAACCAACCGTTTCTCGATCCTCTTCTGAAGCGGAATACAGAGCTTTGGCATCCTTGACCTGTGAGCTTTAATGGTTTCAACATTTGTTTAGTGACTTAAGTCTTCCTTGGACCAAACCAGCTTCTGCTTATTGTGACAATAAGTCAGCTATATATCTTGCCCACAACCCTGCCTTCCATGAAAGATCAAAACATATAGAAATAGACCGTCATGTGACAAGAGAGAAGATTCACTCTGGTTTACTCCATTTATTCCCAGTACCTTCTGATGCACAATTAGCAGACGTATTCACCAAGGCCTTATCTTCCAAGGTCTTCTCTACTACTATTCTCAAGTTAGGACTATTAGACTTACATAGTCCCACTTGTGGGGGAGGGGGGGTCATACACGATAAAAAGGCTCCTAGCCCATGTCATAATCACAACACAGCCCAAGCTCATGTGGCCCAAGTAGCAACAACAGATCCAATTCATCTGCAAACTACAATGCCTTCTGCAACTCACATACAAGCCACCAATCATGATAGAATAGACTTGCCACGTCAGAATTCTGTTATGTAATATTGTTATGAAGTTAGTTTCTTACAGTTAGATTATGTAAACTAATTTTAGCGCGCTTTTCATTTTACGTTGGGTATATATACTGTATCGGTTCTCAAATCAAAGTAATGAGAAATGATGAATATTTTTCTCTCTTCTGTTGTTAAGTTCTCTGAGTTCTTGAGTTCTAATAATTTAAAAAGACAAACATTTTTCCCTTAAATTAAATGTTACAAATGAAGTAAGTATGACAGTGAAGCTGTGTCCAATGATTGTTGAGTTGAGCGATTGAATTGTGCAAACTCAGAAAATCAAATCATCTTATCTCTTTAGTTACTACATGAAAAACAATATTATGCTATAAAAATTAATGATATTTAATCTCAACACAAAAAAGGTATTTAACATCTGCATTGTAAAATTAACATTGACTAATATAAATATTGAACAAGAGACACATAAAGACGTATAATGAAAAAAAAAAAAAAACCTAAAATCTAAATTTCATGTCCCCATGTGCGGACATATGCACCTATGTGGATCCGCCGTTGAGTTAAGAACATACATAGGACTTGAATAATAATCGAAATTCTAAAATGTGTCCCATGGAGACTATGAAATCTTCATAACTACTCTAGTTTTGTTTCGATGCCTACAGGTATATACAAAAATAAAAAATAAAAAAAACTTCTAGAAAAAAGAAAATATAAGAGAAATGATGTCATAACTTGTTTTCATGTCAAGGTTGATGAATTCTAAAAAGGCCCATTTTTAAAATAGTTTCGTAAGCGTAGATTATGAGAAGTAAAATTTGTTGGCACAAAGGTAAGAAACAAACAATGACCAACCCACGAAAGACAAGTCTTTACGCATTTTAAGTTTTGACTTATGCTTCGCTTTAACAATCAATCATATTGAACTCGATCTTTCATGTGAATATCCTACACTTCGAGTTGGTGAGCACTTAGGCTTTGTGTTAAAGGAATAAATGTCTTTTTTTTTTTCATCCAATAAACTTGTTCTTTTTATCAGGTTGGTGCTTTATTTATAAATACATTAAATTAATTTTATAATATTATTTCATTTCATTTAATTAGTTAATGAAATTAATATGTAAAAGAAAAAGGTTAATAATATTTATTCACTATTGCCATATCATGAACGGTTTAATTTATGGGAAGCTTTGTAACACATTTATCCAAAAAGAGAGAGCTCAGTAACACATTCACGTTCCCTGTCAAACCAAAGAGACAGCATGGGCCTGTGCATAATAATTATACTTACACGTCGCTTTCACCCGTACAAATTGATGGGCCTGTGCTGCGTAACCCCTGTTTCTCTGCAGGAACTTATTTGAAAGTAACAAATTTATAAAGGGTTTATCATCTATTATTTAATATGACCACAAAAAAATTTTTACACACAAAAATGAATCTCTATAACATAACAAAATCACTTTCATATATATATATATATATATATATATATATATATATATATATATATATATATATATATAAAGTATTCTTTCCTATCGTGAGTTGTTGTGAAGTTAGAAGTAGGTCTATACCCCTCTAGAAATGAATAAACTATATTGATGAGTGCTCAAAGTAATAGAGATATAAACAAAAACTAACAACTCATAAAAATGATAGATGCAAGATATCAAGAAGAGGGATATATATAAATGAAAAATATTCCCTAATAATAAGGGAGTGATAAGAACCTAATCATTTTTGCCCTATACCTTACATGAGTGAAGATATGCATCACTACGAGAGGAATTTTCTATATTGAATTCTATATATTCACTATTGGAAAGCATATACGTGACCCCTTAACGAGCGCTTACAAGCCAGCTCAAATATATTAGAGTGTAAAGGTCGATCCAGAACATTGATTACCCAACCTACTTTAGGATAGTAGTTTCACGCTTAGTGCTGGAGGATACTCAGAGAAAAAAATGAAAAATATTAGTTTACAAATTTTCCATAAAAAAGTAGTGACAAATATTTTAAAATGGGTTTTATAATTCTTTGAAATCTCATATTATAGAGATAAAAAGCATGTGGGACCCATGTATTAGAAAAAATTATATGTAGGACCCATGTCAGCACGGAAATCGAAAAATATGTAGGAAAATTTAAATTTTCATGTTGAATGAGAATTATAAAAACCTTTTAAAATATGTAGACAAAGCATAACTAGAATAACGATATTGAAAAATTGTTGAGTAGATAGGTAAATGCAAGAGCCGTAGTGACATAAGAATTTGAGAACGGATAAAAGAAAAAGATTGTAGCAAAAAGACGACTTGTAGCATAACCCCCTCTGCTTCATGTATATACACATTAATCATCAAATACAAGGCTGAGTATAAAATCAGCCAGTAAGATGCCGGCCTTAAATAGATCTTTGGTATAACTATTGTATTTAAATGGGTACAATTTGTTTTCATTTTAAAAAAAAATTAACACTTTTTAAATTTTTTTAGATTTATTTTTCCCGCCATATTACATTTTTTCTAAAAATGGAAAAATATTGTACCTACTTAAATACAACATAACAGTTGTACGAAAGATTTATCCATCAAAATTTATCCCCTCTCTCCTATGTACCTTTTTACACGTCCAAGAACCTGAAACATAAAATATTCGCCACCACACATAAACACCCACTATATAAGGACATTTTGGTGATGCACAGTATTTATGGAGGCACCTAACTCCTTAACACTTTTTTTGACCAAAATATGCAATCACTCGCTTTAAACAAGAAGGTACAATGCACATACCCCCTCTTGAATAACACAACCACCCATTTCCCCATCTGCTCCCCTTAACAACTCTAACTCATTCGAAAATTCAAGAATCAATGAAAAAAGTTGAAATTCTAAAGCATAGGCAACCAAAAAACAAACATGAAAATATATATGGAAGTAATGTTTGTGAGGCTATTTTATCTTCACGCGCATGTTCCCCATCGAGCATTTTTTTTTTTTTTCCTTCTCAGAACTCGAAACCAAGACATCTGATTAAGGGATCGAGCATTTATTTTATTTTTTTCCATTCTCAGAACTCGAAGCTAAGACATCTGATTAAGAGATTCAAGCTCCTTACCCTATGTGGCAAATGAGTTTGGTAGAAGCATATTAAAGTAAGTGGAATCTATATTTCTTTTTTCTTTTTTATTATATAATCTATTATGAATTCCATATAATTTTATGGGAATTTGGTAGAAGCATAAATATTATATAGTGGACTCCACTTATATAAATAAGTCAATAGGAGATAATATTTATCTCCAGAAAACCATTACTCTAATTTTATAACGAGAAACATTAATCCCAATGTATATACACAGTAAAAAGGGAGTAGAAACAATATGGGTGCTTTTCTTTTCATTTTTCACAAATTGAAAGTTCATAATGACTGATATACATGGCACAATCATATATTAATTTTGTTTTTGAAAGAGGTGAAAGTATTGCTAATCTCCCCGGGGACAAGAAGAGGAGGGACTCCACGGTGTCATGTCCATAGGGTAACTCCCCAACACTCGTAAGAAAGAGGTGAATTCTTGAACCTCCGCAAGAGCGTTTTGTGCCCTAACCTCAGCCATAGAAGCCTCAAAATCAATATAAAACATGTACTCAAAGTGCTTCGCGGTTCCCTCACTTTCATCATCAACAACGCGAATCGGACGGCTACGATGAGGCCTGGACTCGATCTTGGTCAAGCTGATGTTCCTAAAAGCAAACGCTGAAAGCACTTTAAACAATACGGAAGTTCCCTTATCATGTGCGAATACTATGCTCGTCTTGAACGGCCGATCCGTTCGTGGAATGATGGGTTCTCGGGCCAGCATAACGAATCGGGTCACGTTACTCGGGTCATCCTGGATTCCGTCTGCGAGAACATGCAATCCGTAGAGTTCCGCCGCGCGTGCGCTCGCGATTGCAGCCGTGTCGCGAAGGTTGTTTGCGGCGACGAACTCGGCGGCTCCGGCGGTGTCGTCGACGGCCTCGCGCGCCACGGTGAGGCCTAGCTTGGTGAGCGTGTGCTCGCACTGAGCTAGAGCTTGCGGATGCGAGATTACGCGGGTCAAGTACTCTTTTCGGACCCCTGGGAGTGCGAGGAGACAGTGGTGAACCGGAAGCTGAACCTCGCCGACGATGTGGAGGCGGTGCCGCAGGAGGAGGTCATAGTTCCGGTGGATCGAGCCGCCGAGTGAGTTTTCCACCGGAAGAACTGCACGATCGGCGATCCAGAGCTCAACCGCTTGGAACGCCACCTCGAACTGGTCGCACGGGATGGCTTCGCCGTTCGGATACGCCTTACCGGCGGCGGCCTCCGAGTACGCGCCGGGGACTCCTTGGTACGCCACCCGCAGCTGAGAGCCGTGCATCGGAGCCGGCGAGAGGTCGGAGATGGTCAGCGGCTTCGGCGGAAGTGGTTTGTTGTTGCCGTCGAGTTTTCCGATGGGGACTAGGTTGAGATCCGTTACGGCACCTTTGTGGCCGTTGACGGCGCCGACATGGTCGGCACCACCGCCGTTGTTATCGCCGGCGGGGGAACCTTCCTGCTGCGAAACGACTTTACTGGCTAAGATAGCACAAGAGCTTTGCCAGTCTGTTCTGGTGGATCCGAATCCATGCGAGAAACTCGCGGATTCTAAACCGTAACCACATTTGATGATAATTCGGGTCGGAGTTACCCGAATAACGGTGGGACGCGCCCGTTTAAGATAGTTAAGAGTATTGGAAGAGGGAGGATTGAGGGTCTGCATTATTAAGGGACTTGAGAGTAATTAAGAAGAAAGAATGGGATTGAAATGGGAGTTAAACTAATTGGGTACTTCTATTAGGTCTAGCTTAAGCTTGGTGTTCTCTTTGAAGAAGGGAACCCTCAAGCTGAGAGAAGAATGGGAGGGGATTGAAGGGCTTAAATATTAGTTGAAGTTTGCAAGTGGCCTTTGTAATGGGAAGAGTACAAGGAACATGGCAAGTCTTGAGGGGATGGTGTATGCGTGAAGGGGGTTTGGTCAATCCCACACCTACCCCCCTTCTCTTTCTCTTTCTCTTTCTATCCCTTACATCACATGTGGCTATTTATTTATTACATTTATTCTTGGTATTTTTATCACAGATTATTTTGTCTAATTGAATTACTTTTAATTATTAAAGTTTTAGCGGAAATTCATGCACGTTCCCACAACAAAATTTTATTTGAATAATACGTTTAGTGATCTTTATTAGTTGATTAGGAAATGCTATAGATATAGTTCTCCAACTAGTGAACAACCTTCCTGATTTCAGCTTGGGGCCTTTTTTTTTTTTTTTTTGGTGAATAAGAAGGCTTCAAGCCCACACAAACCAGAAAAAAAATTAACTCAAAACAGAAACAGGAATGAACCTAGATCTAAAAACAGAATTGAAATCAGAAAAGAAAATCCATCTAATTCCTTGGGGGTGAGATTGAAATGTCAAATACTCCTCTTGCTCCGTATGCTCCAGCAGAAAATTTGCCAACCAGTCCGCACAATTATTTCCTTCCCTGTAAGTATGAACTAGATGAACCGTCCCGTATTCGAGCCACAAGATGAGACTCACATGATGCATCACCAACCTTGGTGAGCAAAGTGATAGCGGATAACGAAACACTTTCAAGAATTATCTTTCTCCAACCTCCATCCCAAGCCAACTGCAGACCTTTAATAATTCCCCATAACTCCGTTGTTATTGCATTACAGAAGCCAACTCTGTAAAAGAAAGCATCTATCCATTGACCATCTGAACCACGAATCATTCCTCCACAAGCTACTCTACCCAGGTTCCCTTTCGAAGCACCATCAGTATTAACCTTAACCCACCCATTCTCAGGCGGAGTCCAAGCAATCAAAGCATCTGAATAAAGATTATGCACACTAGAGGTAACTTTCATGTATATAGCATTAAAAATTTCCAGAGCTTTGGATTTAATCCCCTCAATCTTATAATTATTTCCTACTCCACTCGAACCATGCACTTTCCCATTCCTCCAATTCCAAGACAACCAAACAGTTAAAGCAAAACTTATTGTCCAGGGAATATTAAAAGGGCCTTTCATTTTTTGATTCAAATTATTAACCAACCAATCATGCAAACCAGTAGAAAAAACCCACTCAGACAAGACAGGAGGAACAAGATTAAGCCAAACCTCTTTGATGAATTTGCAATCTCTTAATACATGTAACAAATCCTCCTCTTCAGTTTCACAAATAGGGCATAAAGCATCCCCCATCCGAAACCTACAAGTTAATTTCTTAGTAGGCAGCCTCCCATGACCAACTTTCCATAACAAAAATTTTATTCTATGCGGACCCCTCCAGCTCCAAATCAACTTCCATAGGTTTGTTGGACTGCTGTGATTATTTTCTGAATCAGTGAAAGCTTCATAGATACCTTTCACAGACAGCCTTGGATGCCCAGGAAAATACCAAGAGAGCCGATCCATTCCATCATTGGTGGCAGGGGGCAGATAGCTTTTAATACAGTTGATAATATCATTAGACAGCCAATTTGCATGTCCTTCCAAGTTCCAGTGACCAGCTTCATCCACATACTGAGACACTTTTTTGTTCACTTCTTCCCAAGGAATCAAAGATAAAGACTGATCCAAAAGCCTACCTGTGTTGTACATCCAATTGTCCTTCCAAAACTGAACCTTAGCACCATCTCTGATTTCCCACACCAAAATTTTTTCCATGCTAAGCAAATATAAATCCAGCATCTTGAATCTCCTAAATTGGAACCAAAGATATAAGTCCCTTCTCTATTTTTAACATATTTGGCTCTTAACACTTGAACCCATAAAGCATGGGGTTGAGAATAGACAGCCCAAGCTAACTTAGCCAGAAAAGCATCATTCATATACTCCACTTTTTTTAATCTCGTACCTCCTTTCAACTTAGGCATTGTGATGGTATCCCAATTAATAAGATGCATATGCCTATGACTTTCTGTATCTCCCCAGATAAACCTTCTTTGAATCCACTCAATCTCCATACAAACATTTTTAGGTAGTCTGCCACATTGCATTTGGAAATAAGGAATAACAGCCAACACAGACTGAGATAAAGTGACCCTGCCAGCTTGTGATAAGCATTTAGACTGCCACCCTGTAAGCTTATCTTTCATTTTATCCACTATAGCTGCATAAGAATCCTTTGTGACTCTACCATATTGCATCCAAGCCCCAAGATAGCGCCCCACATTTCTAACTCTTTTAAAACCAACAGCTTCAGAAATATTTAAAGCAATATCCTCTGGAGTATTTTTTGAAAAGAAAATAGTTGTCTTTGTATCACTAACTTTTTGGCCAGATATATCCCCAAATAGCTCTAAGCACTTTAAAATAGTTTGTAATTGCTCCATGCTAGCTTTTGCGAAAAGCATTAAGTCATCTGCAAACATTAGATGAGATATCTTTGAACCCTCCTTACCAACTGTAATAGGCTTCCATAAATTACCATTAACTGCTGTGTTTATTATATGAGACAATTTTTCCATTGCCATGACAAACAGATAAGGGGATAAAGGGTCCCCTTGACGAATACCTCGAGAAGGTTGAAATTCTTCTATAGTAGTGTCATTCCACAAAATTTTGATCTTAGAAGAGGATATTGACTTTGTGATAATATCAATCAGATTAGGAAGCAACTTCATTTCTTGCATAACCAGCTTCAAAAAATTCCAATGAAGTCTATCGTATGCTTTTTCCAAATCCACTTTTATGGCCATAAAATACTTCTTACCCCTCATGCGATGCATTGTATGGATAAGCTCCTGCACCACAATAATGTTATCTTGAATGTTTCTCTAAGGGACAAAACTTGCTTGAACCGGAGAAATCATTTTCATCATAATAGGCTTTAATCTCATGATAATTATCTTGCTGATCAATTTATAGATAATAGGACAAAGAGATATAAGCCGAAATTGAGATATATGAGAAGGACTATTATTTTTTGGAATAAGCACCAACAAAGTTGAATTAAAAGTCGAAATCAGCTCAGGATACCTCCAGACATTCTCTATCAAATTAAAAATTTGGTAATGAACAAACTTCCAATTCTTTTGAAAAAATCCAGTAGGGAACCCATCTATACCAGGAGCTTTAAGAGGACCCATATCAAACATGGCCTGTCTAATTTCTTGCTTTGAAGGTATTCTAGTTGATTTCTTTGCTGGTTAGTACTCTCGTTAATATATTTTTTTAGAATATAACTGTTAGTCTGCTTAATAGAATCAGCTATTTACCAATTGGGCCAAGTTTTTTTTGTACTCTCGTTAAAATTTAGTGTTAAAAGGAATTCCAGAAAGAATGTGTTTTTATTTTTTTAGGTAGTATTTCATAATCTGAATATATAGGATCTTAAAACTACGGGTGAAAATGAGTCGAGCTTCGTCCTGAAAAGTTCAAGACTATGCCAAAAAATTTCAATTTGGCTTGGCCCGACCCTAGTTCGAGTCTAACTGTTAGCTTGGCTTGACCTGTTTATAAAAAAAAAACAAATGGCCTAGCTTGACCCGTTAGCCTGTTAATTTTTAACTTCCAAGCAAAACCATTAATCAACTTCACAAAATACTTAAATTATGTTGCTAAAACAAAAATCACAAATTTAACGTCCAAAGAGAACCATGAATCACAACAAAACTCGTCTCAATCTGCATTTAAGTCACTTTCAAAAGTAAAATGTTCAAACTAAATACCATATATTTCGTCAGATCCAACAAGCAAATCTATACTATGTAAATTAAAATAACTACATAGATCCAACAAACACATCATGATGCTTGTAGTAGCCAAAAACTTCTCTTTATCTTCTCTCCCCTACAAATACAATTCCAAGATTATATAAGTTGGCAAACAAATTGTAAATGAAGAAAACAAAAAACAAGAATAAAGAATAGAAAAAAAATAAGATTAAGAAACAAAAAATCTTTTAATAGATTCATATAGGCAATCTCACATACTAAGATGTTGGTTCCTCCTATATAAAAAATACAGCTAAATTTCTATTAAAATTTAATCAAATATAATTAAAGGGTTCATTTAATCTTATGTTGGATAAGCATCTTATCTTATGTTGTATACACATGTGTGATGGGGCCCGCCATTTAAAGAAAAAGAAAAATGAGTGTCACGGCTTTCGATGGGTCTATAGGAGATAAATTACTCTTATGTTGCATAAGAGTAGTTTTTCCCATAATTAAATTATAAAATAATTTAAATTGATTAAATTCATAACATTTGTTTTTCTTCAAGTCATACTTATTACGTAGCCAATCTCCGTCGTATATTAACGCTTGAATGATATCTTGATAACTCTCTAATGGAAAGTTACTTTTAGGCTTATTTGTGATGTTTTGATGTCATGAATATGCATAATTTTCTTGGTTTTATATGATTAATGCATGAATTCTATATTTTCGTGATTTGAATGAGAAATATGTTAATTGTGGATACTTGAAGATAATTTGAGTGTTGGAACCATTTATTGCATTTGCTATTTTATTGCAGGTCAGTGCTATAACATCGTAATGCAGTGTTGTAGCATTATAGATGAGATCAGCAGTGCATGTGGTTGAAATTATCACCAACAAGCTATGGACCCAAGTCCAAATTAATGGAGGAAGCTTCTGAACGCGCAAATAGAGACCCTGATCTGAATACGCACTCATGGATCTTGAAGGAATCCTAATCCAATCTCCAACAAATCAGCATCCATAAATCCAAATCAAATCTGAAGTATATTTGGAAAGATTTGGAGAAGATATGTAGCAACATTATGCTATGTCCCTGGATCAGCATTGCAGCAAACAGAGTCATATCCCCAATCAATCATAAGGCAGATTCGAATGAGATTTGCAATGGACATGAAGAGCTGATTGAAGGCCAAAGCATTAGAATCTATAAAGAGGGGAAACCTACACACATCAAGAAGGCTGGGAAGGTTTTACACACGCATTTTGTAAGAACCCGCACTGTTAATTAAGTTATTTAATTAATTAAATGTGATAATTAGAGAATAATTCCATAATTTATCCTAATAATTATTACGAGGCTTTAATAATTATAGTAAGTGAGAGTTAATGCTGAAAGTCATTTTTCGGACGAAAAGTGCAGATAACGGTTCTGCTACCCGGTATAAATGCGTACTGGTGAAGTGAAAGTAAAATGGCCATGCAGGCCGATGCATGTAAGGTGGAAAAAAAAATTCACGCGAAAACATACATGCACACAAAGACTCATGCTTTAGGACAGCATGATGTTACCTTGTTTTGGCCTGATCAGTCAGGGAGATCAATTGTCAGGTCTGAAGGGTTCAAACCCTCTAATGTTGATCCACACCACCGTTCGTCAATGATGCAAGAACACCTTCTTGCAAGCCACCAGATGATCACCACAATGAGGCTTGCTATGCGCCCAATTGGTGAAGGTGGAGGCTAGGTATTGTGCTTGGAAAGGTATAGTGGATTACCCTACAGAATGGTGCATAAGATGAAGGAGTGTTGGCTAGGTTTTGTGAAAAACCCTAAGGTGAATAATCAGTCCCTTTGTGCGCACACTATAGGTTAATTATTAGGATGGAATGATAAGATTTTCTTACTTGAAAATCCCACCAAATATGCGCATGGTTGGAGGGAATCAAGGATTTGTTTGCGATTCAAAATTGCTAACCACCTTGCATTTGAATCCTTATAAGATTAGGTCATTATCCTTTCAAGATTCTGACCTAATTATCATCACATGAACAACCATCTTATGCGCCCCATTTTGTCCTATTTTGAGTCCAGATACATTGAGTAGTTGCATTCAAATTTTGAATCAACTAACTCACTGATTCTCTTAACCAACCAAATCAGAATAGTAGTACATTTAGATGACAAAATGACACTCACTTTGAATTCAAATTTGCGCACCACCTCATCATTGGATAAGATCAAATATCTTTTTCTTGTTGCAGAGAATATTCCAAAAGATCTCATCTTATCCTTTTGTTATGAAACAACTTTTCATAGCCAATTCAAATTCGTATTCAAACACTTGAATTCAAATGTTCAAACATTCAAATTCAAAATTCAAAATTTCAAATTTCAAATTCAAAATTTAAATTTCAAAATCCAATTTCAAATTTCAAATTTCAAATTTCAAATTCAAATTTCAAATTTCAAATTCCAAATTCAAAATTCAAATTCCAAATTCAAAATTCAAAATTCAAATGTTTGATAATTAATTTAAATAATTAAATTAATTAGTAATGTCTTGGACTATCCAAACCTATTACAAAGCTCCATGCGCCCTCCACCCTTTTAGGTGGGCTTCCAAACAGCTTCTTGGGCTAACAACCATTATTAGGCTCAATACCTTTAAAGCTAGTTCATCATGACTACAAGGTGTTAGTCTGTGACCCATTAAGTCCAACTTAGATTCTGCCATAACTGGGCTTGGGCCCAACAAACCCACAACCCAATTAATGACAACACAGAGCACTAGCAATGCTTTGTTGCCCCAGAACTAGTCATATTAATGACTTGATTATCCTATTGCACATATTTGGTTACCGTATGTATTTCCCTTCGTCTCGGTTATCTTCCCATTAACCTAGGGTAAGGAAGTGTATCAACCCCTGCGGTTTAGGGTAAGCTTTATTCGAAATACGGAATCTTCAATTTACTGACTCTAAAGGCAGATCATCTCATGATCTCTTTTACTATGTATAGATTCCCGAGTCCCTGTAAATGTCATCCCGATTTCTCCGGTTTACAGATAACTTAATCTCTCACAGAGATTTGACGAATTCCTTCAGCTTATTACCCTAGCCCTGTGCCCTTTCAGGACACGCCCAACAGTATACCTATGAGTATCCATGTTTCAGGCAGAAGAGGCATACAATCAAAACATGCCTTCAAGAACACAGTCTAGGTAATAACTTCTGGTCTAAGGAAAGACATGCCCAAATATAAAGAGATTACTATAATGACACTATCTATGAGATTTCCTTATAGAGTCTTTTTTTGGGTCTGTTCAGTGCGAGCTATACTCTTATAGGTCCACCCACGACTTAGCTAAGACATCTCCATATCTGTAGCTCATGAGGTCTTTACCATGTATCCATATACAAGTAGATAAGTCGTACTAGTCTTACCCGAGGTCACTGATCCCCAATCTCAGTGTCTCTAGACTAGGAACATATAATTAGGAATAGACATGCGATATCCTTGAATCCTCATGATTGTGATCTCATCACAGATACTCAAGAGATACCTGTTCTATTCCAAGGGATTTATCCAGTTTATTCATATAATATTAACAATAATATCGAGACATATTATGAAACTGAATAAATAGTGCTTTTATTTATTTGCGACAAACAAAGTTCTACATCTAGTGTCCTTTATTTAATCAAAGATTGTCTCTAGGACACCCATATACTAACATGAAGTATCCCATAAAATTATAATAAGTACATGATAAATACTAGAATAATATATAAGACTTGTAAAACGAGTTTCAAGTTAAAATAATGAGAACTGGTGCCAGAACTAATATTGGCTATGGGAAAGCGCCTACCGGAAATGTGCTCCAAAAAATAAAAATAAAAATATGATACTCATGTTTGTAAAATAGGTACACTTATGATAAATAAAATATCTGCAGCTACTTCAGTCTGGACGTAGCACCCTACTTAGGCTTAGTGGGTGTGAACCAGGATATATCGTGTGTCTCTTGTCTATCTGAGTTAATTTCTGAATATTTTGTTTAGAGACTTAAAGTAACACTGATTTCTGGTGTAAAAGTGTTGTAGCAGAATTATATTTTTCAGATTTTTTAAGAAAAATACGTTGATGCGTTTATACTCTATATATTGCTAAGGTACGATTTCTGTTACTACATTGTTCTTAGCATTGTGAAAAATTATTTTGGGCATATAGGGATTGAAGAAAAATTGTGTGATTGTTTACTGAATTGAAATAGAAATATAAATTGATTTTTTGTCAACTAGTTAGTTGGTGTGGTAATTGAGCTTACTTGTTCAACTTTGTCTAGACTTTGCAAATTCAAGGATCTACTAAGAAAAAGTTTTTGAAAAAGTTTAGAACACCTATTCACCCCCCTCTAGGTGTTTCGTAAGCGTCCTATGTAAGAAGGCATTTGCCCAACAAGTGGTATCAGAGCTTCGTGCTCTAAGTGATTGACTATCTGCCAAAGAGTTAAAGATCCTATGGCTTCTTTCCATCAGGATATTCCTCTTGATGGTGGTCCCACCAACCATCCTCCATTTTTCAATGGGATTGATTATCCCTATTGGAAAACTCGGATGCAGATTCTCCTTGAGTCAGTAGATCTTAAAATTTGGTATAGTGTAGAGGAAGGATATCAGCCTCCAACCACACTAGATGACAATGGAAAAATTGTGCCTAAAAAACACACAAACTTTACTAGAGATGAATTAGAGAGAGCCCAATACAACTCAAAAGCGAAGAACTTAATAGTTAATGCACTTGGCAAAGACGAATACTACCGAGTATCTTCATGTAAGACCGCACGTGAGATGTGGCTTATTTTAGAAACAACTCATGAAGGTACTAGTGAAGTAAAGCATTCTAAACAAAATGCATTATCTAGAGAGTTTGAGCTCTTTGAGATGCATGAGGGTGAATCTATATTTGACATGCAAAAACGTTTTATGCATATAGTTACTTCAATGAATGCTTTAAATATTTTCCATGATGAAGAACTGTTAGTTAACAAAATTCTGAGATGTCTTACTAAGGAATGGGATGCAAAGACTTCGGAAATCTATGAAGCTAAAGACCTCTCCACAATGTCAATACCTACCTTATTTATAAAGCTTCAAGAACACGAGTTGGAGTTAAACAGAAGGGCTAACCGTGAGCTTAATAAGAAGAAACAAAAGGGATTAGCTCTCAAGGTATCATCATCTCATTCAAAGGAAAGTAAGGAAAGTACTGATACATCATCAAGTGATCCAAGCACCAGTGAAGACGACGAAATGACAATGTTTGTGAAAAAATTTAACAAGTCATTCACCAAATTCTTCAACAAGAAGTTCAACAAAAGAAGAAGAGATGTTGGCCAAAGAAGAAAAGATAACAATTCAAGCAATGCAAACTCAAACAATGCTTGTTTTGAGTGTGGAAAAGAAGGGCACTTCCAAAAGGACTGCCCAAACAAAAAGAATAAATATGACAATTGCAAGTTCAAAAAAGGTAAAGGCAAAAAGAAAAAGAAGGCCTACATGGCATTCTCGGATGATTCATCAAGCTCATCAAGCTCCTCAAGTAGTGAAAAAGCAAACTTATGCTTAATGGCAAATCTAGAGGATGAACACATCGAGGTATACTCTTGTCACTCTTCTAACTCTTTATGTGATAGTAGTTCATGTTATGATTCTAACTCTATGTGTGACACTAGTACTTGTGATACTTCTTCTATGGTCGGTCCATTATATGATGACTTGTTGTATGCTTATAAATGTTTGCAAGTTGAAAATGAGAAATTAACCTCTAAGGTTGAGAAAATTAAAAAGGAGAAAAATAACTTGCAAAACAATGCTAATAGTTTAACAACCATTGTAAATGATCTAATGAAAGACAATGAGGATCTTAAAAATGAAAATCTTTTTATAAATTGTCTTGTTGGATCATGTGATGATGTGAATCCCCCTTCCACTATTTCATGTGCTAAATATGTTGAATTATCTAATAAAGTGGATAGGTTAAAGATAATGGTTGATAGAATGACTAGTGGGAGAGACTAATTGAATGTCCTCCTTTGTAGACAAAGGGTTGAATCTACTAAATATGGATTTGATTTCCAAAAATCTCCCTTTGCTCAACCAAGAAAGACAAACCATTATCCCCCTAGGTTCATGTCTAAGCTACCATTTAAGAAATGTTCATATTATTGCATGATTGGTCATCTTGTATATCAATGTAATATTAAGAAATATGGCCTAAAAGAAACTAATCTTAAGTGGATTCTTAAGAGGACTATAGATGTGGGCAACATTGCTTCAACATCTTATGGACCTCAACCTAATATATATAGCATGTTCTTTAGCCCCAAGGTAAAGATATATATTCCTAAGAAGACTTAGTGGATATGTATGTATCATGTGCCATGGACTATTTTACTGTTATATTTTTTGCACATGATATCTAGTCACTATTTGATATAAAAGAAGCATGTATGGACTGTTTTGAACTATCTTTTGATGCACATGCTTAGTGTAAATATTGTGCTTAATTGTATCATGCTCCTACCTTAAAAATAATGTTGTTAAGTTGTTAAATTCTCCATAAATCATTTATACTCAATTCTGCCCAACTTGGACAACAATGATGTTTGTGACATTTTCCCCTTGAATAATGCTCATTTGTGCTTGACATTGCAAAACTAATACATAGGACTATTGTGCTTTAGGGTATGTGTCAATACTAACATGTAAGGACCCAAAAGAACAAAGGGTACCAATAGATCATATTATTTTTCTTTTGTTGTAGGTTTTTTTTTAGAACAAAAAGTACTAAATGATATTTGGATAGCGGTTGCTCAAGACACATGACCGGAGATCTTTCAAAGTTCTCAACATTTCATAGACGGGAACACAGGAATGTTTCTTACGGTGAAAACAACAAAGGAAAAATTCTTGGCTATGGTAATGTAAGTAACTCTTCAACTATATTAATTGAGAATGTCTTGTATGTTGATGGGTTGAAACATAATCTCCTTAGCATTAGTCAATGATGTGATAAAGACTTTGATATAAAATTTAATACTTCCACATGCATAGTTGAATCTAAGGATGATAAAAATGTTAGACTCATTGGACATAGATGTGATAACATTTATATGATTGACCTTGATAGTATGTCTTCTCTTGAACCTAAATGTTTGATCTCTAAAGATAATGGTGCATGGTTATGGCATATACGAGAAGGACATATTAAAATGAGTCAACTAAATAAGGTAATAGCCAAAGACCTAGTAATAGGTCTACCTAAGCTTAAGTTCAAAAAGGATAGATTGTGTGATACGTGTATAAAAGGGAAGCAAGTGAAAACCTCTTTTAAAAGTAAAAATGTGGTTACTACCACACGTCCCTTCCAACTTTTGCACATGGATCTTTTTGGTCCTACTAGAACTAAAAGCTATGGTGGAAACTACTATGCATTTGTGATTGTGGATGATTACTCTCGATCCACATGGACTTTATTTTTTAAACATAAAAGTGATGCTTTCAATTCTTTTGAAAAATTAGTGAAAGTCCTTACGAATGAGAAAAGTGTGAATATTGTTTCCATTAGGAGAGATCATGGTGGGGAATTTGAAAATCATGATTTTGAAAAGATTTGTGAAAATAACGGTATAAGTCCTAATTTTTCTGCTCCTAAGACACCATAACAAAATGGGGTTGTGGAAACGAAAAATAGGACTTTAGAGGAACTAGCAAGGACAATGCTCCATGATAGCAATGTTCCTAAACACTTTTGGGCAGATGCAGTTAGCACTGCTTGCTATGTTTTGAACCGTATCCTTTTTAGAGAAATTCTAAATAAAACCCCCTATGAACTCTATAAAGGAAGGAAACCCAATGTTTCACACTTTCGTGCCTTTGGTAGTAAATGCTTTGTATCGAATAATGGAAAAGACAACCTAGGTAAGTTTGATTTCAAATCCGATGAGGGTATTTTCCTTGGTTATTCCTTATCTAGTAAATCATATAGAGTGTTTAATAAAAGAACTATGATTGTTGAAGAGTCAGTACATGTTACATTTGATGAATACTATGATCCTGCTAATGTGTCGAGAAGGGCAAGTGTTGAAGATGATATTGCATGTGAATTTGAAAAGATTTCATTGAATGACCAAGAGGAAGCTCAAGCACAACCTGAACAATCAATAGCTCCTCAAATTGAAGAAGAACCCCTACGACCAAGTAGAAGAGTATCATTAAATCACCCACTTGACCAAGTACTAGGTGATGTTAGACAAGGCTTAACTACTAGACGTTCTTTGAGAAATTTATGTAATAATTGTGCCTTTGTGTCTCAAATTTAACCTAGTAATATTCATGATGCATTAAATGATGAATTTTGGATTAATGCTATGCATGATCAATTAAATCAATTTGAAAGAAATTGTGTGCGGGAATTAGTTCCTAAACCTAAGCACCAACAAGTAATTGGAACAAAATGGGTGTTTAGAAATAAGTTGGATGAAAATGGAATTATTGTTAGAAATAAAGCTAGATTAGTGGCATAGGGTTATAGTCAGGAAGAAAGGATTGATTATGATGAAACATATGCACGTGTAGCTAGGTTAGAAGCTATTAGGCTATTGCTTGCATATGCATGTATGCATGATTTTGTGTTGTATCAAATGGATGTTAAAAGTGCATTTCTAAATAGCTATATTAATGAAGAAGTGTATGTTAAGCAACCTCCTTGATTTGAAAATTGTGAAGAGCCTGATCATGTCTATAGGTTAAAGAAAGCATTATATGGTTTAAAACAAGCACCTAGGGCATGGTATGAGAGGCTAAGTAAACTTTTTGCTTGAACATGCATTTACTCGTGGTAAAGTTGACACTACACTCTTTATAAAGAAAAAGCATGATCACACACTATTAGTACAGATTTATGTAGATGACATTATTTTTGGTTCTACTGATGCCTCTCTATGTGAAGAATTTCTAAGATTATGCAGGGTGAGTTTAAGATGAGTTTGAGATGAGTAAGAAGAGAGAATTAAAATTCTTCCTTGGCCTCCAAATCAAGCAAGAAAGGGACGGCACATACATTCATCAAACAAAGTAATGCAAGAACCTCCTAAAGAGATTTGGGGTGGACTCTGCAAAGCATATTGACACACCCATGAGCTCCTCATGTACACTTCATAAAGACGAACAAGGTAAATCGGTAGACTCTACAAGGTATAGAGGTATGATTGGATCACTTTTATATTTAACCGCCTCTAGACCTGATATTATGTTTGTTGTATGCATGTGTGCACGATATCAATCTAATCCTACAGAGTCCCACTTAGCTGCTGTTAAAAGAATTTTTCGTTATTTGGTGGGTTCTAGTCAAATGGGATTATGGTATCCTAAGGGATTTCCACAAGCTTAGTTGGGTATTCCGATGCCGACTTTGCTGGTTGTAAGTTGGATAAGAAGAGCACGAGTGGCACATGTCATTTGTTTGGAAACGCTTTAGTTTCTTGGCATAGTAAGAAGCAAGCTAGTGTAACTCTATCCACTGCGGAAGCAGAGTATATAGCTGCAGGTAGTTGTGTTGCCCAAGTTCTTTGGATGAAGCAACAACTTCTGGACTATGGTTTAAAACTTGAGACCATTCCCATCTTGTGTGATAACACAAGTGCTATTAACCTAACTAAGAATCTCATTCAGCATTCACGCACTAAACATATTGATACTCGTCATCATTTCACTCGTGATTATGTTAGTAAAAGAGATGTTGAAATTAATTTTGTTGATACAACTAAACAATTAGCGGATATTTTTACAAAGCCATTACCTAGAGATACCTATGAAAGATTGCGTATGGAATTAGGCTTATTTGATCTGTCTTCTTAATACATGCACATTCATGCCTTATAACATGTCTTTATTCATTATGCCTTTTTTTCATATGCTTTGTTTTATCTTATGCTACTATTATTTTTGATAATGTCAAAGGGGGAGAAAATAAGATAAATGAATGTCAAATTGAGCTTATGCATATTGATAGGGGGAGCTTAAAGAGATTTTAAAATTGTGATATTACATGTTATCTAACCTTTGCTACTAACCTTTATTTTGTCTCAATTTGAGTATATATTGCTATCATCAAAAAAGGGAAGATTGAAGGACCTCCTAAATTC
>JAVKPL010016165.1:0-14039 GCA_032173675.1 Gastrolobium villosum
CCCAAGACTGTCACCGAAGTAAGAAGTTTCTTAGGTCTTGCTGGATACTATCGAAGGCTTATCCAGAATTTCTCTCAGATAGTGCAACCTCTAACGCGTCTCACTCGGAAGGATAAGCCTTTTGAGTGGACTGAAGCTTGTGAAGAATGTTTCTTGGAACTAAAGAGCAGATTGAACGAGAGTGCTCCCGCACCATGATTCCGATCCTACTCGAAAGTTAGAAGTATACTGTGATGGGTCGCTGAAAGGACTTGGATGCGTGTTGATGCAGGATCGTATGGCGGTAGCTTATGCATCTCGACAACTAAAGCCTCACGAAGAAAATTATCCTACGCACGATTTGGAGTTAGCAGCTATAGTGTTCGCACTTAAAATCTGGAGGCACCACTTGTATGGTTCGCAGTTTGACGTGTTCAGCGATCATAAGAGTTTGAAGTACTTGTTCGATCAGAAGGAGTTGAATATGCGGCAACGACGATGGATGGAATTTCTGAAGGACTATGGACTATGATTTTGAACTTAAATACCACCCAGGAAAGGCAAACGTGGTAGCTGACGCCCTGAGTAGGAAGACACTGCACACTGCAACTGACGATGGAAGAGCTGAATTGTTTGAGGCCTTTCAGACTTGAACTTATCAGTAGACGAGAGAGGGAGAGCATAAGATTGGGAAATATAAAGGTGGAGAATGAATTGATCAGTAGAATTAGGCAGGCTCAGAAAGATGCAGAGTTAGTCGTGATTTGGTTGGCAACCAAGATGATGAAAATATGGAGAATGATGTTTGGAGATTTCAAGGACGGCTGGTTGTGCCGAATGAAGAGTTGAAGCAAGAAGTTATACAGGAGGCTCACAAGGGTAAGTACGCAGTTCAACCTGGATCCACGAAGATGTACCATGATTTGAAGACCTCGTTTTGGTGGCCGGGTATGAAGCGTGATATTGCGGAGTATGTATCTCGATACTAGGCTACCGAAGGTGAAGTACGAACATCAGAAACCGTCGGGACTCCTTCAACCTTTGGAGATTCCCGAATGGAAGTGGGACAGTATTGCGATGGATTTTGTAGTTGGACTTCCTCGGACGCGAGAAGGATATGATTCTATCTGGGTGATTGTTGATCGTTTAACGAAGTCAGCTCATTTCTTGCGTGTTAGAACCACGTATGATACAGAGAGGCTTGCTAGAATTTATCTGCAGGAGATTGTGAAGCTGCACTGAGTTCCTACGAGTATTGTCAGTGATCGTGATCCCAAGTTTACATCTAAGTTCTGGGAATCCTTTCAAAGAGCTTTAGGGACCCAATTGAGGTTGAGTACTGCTTATCATCCGCAGACCGATGGTCAAACGGAACGCACCATTCAAGCATTAGAGGACATGTTGCGAGCATGCGTTTTGGAGTTAGGAGGCAGCTGGGATAGTTATCTTTCGTTGATTGAGTTTGCTTACAACAACAGTTACCATTCCAGTATTCAGATGGCACCGTACGAAGCTTTGTATGGGAGAAAATGCAGATCCCCTTTATGTTGGACTGAAGTAGGTGAGCGAAGTATGTAGGACCTGACCTAATTCAAAGAGACATACAATAGAGTAGAAAGAAGATTCGGGAGTGTGCGGGCTAGAGGCCCGACAGAAGAATTATTCGACAAGCGTCATAAGCCTCTATCTTTCGAAGTCGGAGACCATGCTTGAGAATCACACCTACATCGGGACTCGGAAGGAGGATGGGAGTAAAGAGTAAGTCCACGGTACTTGAGCCGTCATCTGATTATGGACCGGATTGGAGAGTCCGCATACCGGTTGGCCTTACCACCCAATTTGTCAGGAATTCACAATGTATTTCATGTGTCGCAGCTACGGAGGTATCTCTCTGACCCATCTCACGTGTTACAGCCGGAGGAGGTGGAACTAAAGGAAAATCTGACTTATCATGTACAACCGTTTCAAATTCTTGAAAGATCCGTCAAGCGACTCCGTTCTAAAGAGATTCCGTTGGTGAAAGTATTGTGGAACAACAGATCGGCAGCTGAAGCCACTTGGGAGCGCGAGGACGATATTCAGAAACGCTATCCAGAACTGTTTAGCTCTTAAGTAAGTTTATTTTGCGGACAAAATTCCTTTTTGGTGGGGAGAGTGTAACATCCCGCATAATTAGTAAAATACGTAAGTACTATATGTTATAGGTACATGTGTAGAATTCGGATTTATGGTGTAGGTTTGATGGCTTGCGAATTGTTTGATCTTTATCCTTGGATGAGACTAAGGTAAGTATTTAAATTAAAATCATAGGAGGGTGCTTATGTAGGCATGTGAAATTTATCATATGAGTAATTTGATTGTGTGTGTTATAAGGCTTTTGTGTGGGCTAGTGTGTGTGTGTGGACTTGTTACTATTGGACTTGTGTGATTGGATCCTTTGTAGTGTGTGGCCTATGGCCCAAGGATGGACTCTTGGACCTACCTTGTTCAGCCCAAAGTTGTAACCACACCTATCTTTCCTAGCCTTGTCCAACAAGGTTGTTTGTGTACCAAGGAACCTTCACTTGACTTGATGTATTTCTTCACCCATTCATGCGCACAAGAGGGTGATTAGGACTTTGAAATCTGCAATTTCCCTCTTGTTGACCGCCACCTCACTTTGCTTATGCACTCTTGATTTCAATTTCATTGCATGGAAGACACATGTACAATGTAGCATGATTTTGGGCTGCATACTTCCCATTTAGGCGCACATGTAGAGAGTTTGAATCAGATTTTCCTTATGACACAAAACTGCCTAACTTGTTGACTTGGAGAACCACCTTACACCTCCCATCATGAGGCTGCCATGTGCAGATTTTTGCATGCTTTAGGCAGTCCATCATGAGCCAAACCTACCCTTGCTTCCACATGCAATCAAAGAAGATTTTTGGGGCTCCAAAATCTGAATTTAGGCTGTCACAAATCTGCACCATGCGTCCCCCACATTTGCGCACCTAGGCATCTATGCAGATTTTAGGCTGCCACAAATGGCACCTCTTACATATGCTTATGATACACTCCTCCATGTGCGCAAGACTTGGCTGTTTGTGCAGAAATTTTTCTGACTTAGGACAGCTTTCAAATCTGAACATATCTCTCCTCACTCCTTGCATGTGCATAGAGTAACTTAGAAGCAAACATTTACTTGTTCAGCCCTTGTATGCAGCCCCACTTCTTCAAGTAACCAGAAATTTCATGATGCTTAATCATGCCACTTCTCCTCACTTTCCCTTTAAGAATGCGCGTAGGAAGGGGCTGGCCACATGTACAAGTGCAGCCAACATCTCCTCCTCCTCCTCACTCTCTAGCCGAACCAACAAGCTTCCTTGGAGCAAGAGACTTTGCCAAGCCAACTCCCTCCTTCCCTCACCACCAAACCGTGGCCTTGTCCCAAGCAAGAGTAAGCTTTCCTCCTCACCTTCCCCCACTGTCCAGCCTTGTCTTCAACCTTGAAACTGTCCAAGCTTGTTCATCCTCACCTTGTGTGCGCATAGATCACCATAGGAAGTGAGGGCTTGTTGTGAAGTAGAGCTAGGAAGGGTGTGGTGAAGTGTGTGCTTCAAGAGGTAAGCCTTGAACTTAGAACTCTTTCATTGTGTAACCATGTTTGTGTGCTTGAATGTCTCCTTGATTATGTGTGGTCTTGGATTCAAGTATGAGCATGATAGAAGTAGAATGGTGGAGCTATTTCATGATGTTTTGTATGCATAAAAGTCTCATGGTTATGCTTAAGACAATATGCCACTGTTTTGTATGATTATGCCACTGTTTTGAAGAGAAATATGCCACTGTTTCCCTATGAATGTGCCACTATTTTGATGATAAAATGATCACTGTTTCGGTTCCTCAAAATCACCATTCAAATGCCACTGTTTCTGCACATATATGCCACTGTTTCTGCACATATATGCCACTGTTTCTGCACATTATATGCCACTGTTTCTGCACATTATATGCCACTGTTTCTGCACATATATGCCACTGTTTCTGCACATTATATGCCACTGTTTCTGCACATTATATGCCACTGTTTCAGCACATATATTCCACTGTTTCTGCACATTATATGCCACTGTTTCTGCATAAAAACACTCACTGTTTTAGTCATCATAGGCCACTGTTTTTATGCATAAAATGCCACGGTTTTAGTCCATAATATGTCACTGTTTCAATGTCCAAAACCGAGATTTATGCCACTGTTTTGAAGTCCAAAGTGCCACTGTTTCTGTTTTAAAATGGCCAGTGTTTCTGCTGTAAGGTGCTACTGTTTTTCTGCTGTAAAACGTCACTGCTTCTGTTTTAAAACGTTCACTGTTTCTGCTGTATGTTTACTGTTTTCCTGCTGTAAAACATCACTGTTTCCGTCCACTGTTTTTAAGGAAAATACCACTGTTTTCTGTTCACTGTTTTAAAAGAACAACTCACTGTTTCTGCTCACTGTTTTAAGCACAAACGTCACTGTTTCTGCTGTAAAAACGCTGTTGTATGCTCACTGTTTTGCTGCTGTAAACACTGCTGTATGCTCACTATTTTCCACTATAAAACACTGTTGTATGCTCACTGTTTTGCTGCTGTAAGACACTGCTGTATGCTCATTGTTCTGCTGTAAATAGCCACTGTAAATGATTAGTTGTAATTGATTTAGGTGCGCTTGAGAAGTGAGATACTTCGCTGCTGTTTGGTAATATTTAAGGCACACAAAGGTAAGTGTCAGGCGATAATGCCTAATGTGACTATTGACTACTGGTATAAAATTGTGACATGATGCTCCATATGCCGTAAAAATATTATGTTCCATTATGATGAAAGGAAACTGCCAAAAATGTGCCGTGATGGCTATATGATTATGAGGTAAAGACGTTATGTGGCAGCATAACGCATATGAAAGGTATATAAGCATGCACCTTACATCATACCGCATTTTTACGCTTTGTGTGTGAAAGCATAGCATGACATACATGTATCAAGATCATATAGGCATTGTTTTATAATAGTTATGTACAGGACCATGTGTTTGAGCAAGCATCATGTAGGCATCCCCAAGGTACCGGGGTATGGGACACTTGGCATCAGTCCGCATAGGCCCACAGTTGGAATCCACATGGAGCTCAGGTGCCAAGGGATATTTGATTCCACTGTGAAGTGCGCGCACGACGGTGCTAAAAGCACAAAGGATAGGCGTTATATACGCAATATATGAATATGATGAAAAGGAAAAAGGAAAAGGAACAATGATATGTTGAAGTGACTGTTTATGATTTTGTGCCTAGTTAATACTGTTATATTACTGGTTTTGTTGCCACACTACTGGGATTATTCTCACCCCTTCGGGGCTGCTATTTTTCCAAAATGGCAGGAGGACGCAAAAGCATTTGAAGGAGTGATGTTTTGCTGTTGATTGCTGATGCGTGGATTAACACTGCTGCTGTTTGTTTAATTGGATGACTGTAATGATTAATGTTTTGGTACTCTTGGATGACTGTAGTCTTTATCATCTTGATGTTAGCTTGAACTTTTATGAACAGCGGCTATTTTGGAAAACCTTTGTGAAAAGAATTTAAGTGCTGAAATTTTTTATACGGATTGGTATACTGCTATGAGATTCTTTGTTAGCTAATTAAGATTAAATTGAAGAATTTTTTAAAGATGAAATCAATGTCATGTTTCATAGCTCAGAGACAAATGAAAACGAAATCAACAAAAACACTTGTTACAATATACTTGTCTTACAATTTCCTATGAATCAACATTCACATACAAAAATAAAACATTGAAAAGCGGTATGCCCATTAGAAGTATATAGACAGCTTCGTATCTATGGCATCCTGCAGCCGGTGACATTGCTCCAACAGCTTGCTTAACTTGTCAGCTTCTTTGGTTGGTTTCCCACTCATTAATGCTCCACTATTAGCATTGTTTAAAGCATGTGACGAAATTGTATTTATGCTAGGATATTTATCAAGTCGAAGATTGCTTTCAGCATCCTTCAGGTTAACATTCTCATGAAATACATCATTTGAATCCCTCTGTGGAAGACGTTGAAGTGCTTCAGGCCTTGATTGACCATTAACAGGAAGAGGATAGTTGCAGCTAACACTGATTAATTCATCTAAAGAGTTCGGATAATAAGATGAAAATAAACATGCATCCAAGTCCATATTTGGAAGAGAAACATGATGACATTCTGAGATGTAAGCCATGGAGATTTCTTTACTAGATAAACACATTAATCGCCAATTGAAAATTCGACGAAACATCATGCCCCAATGTGGAACTACACGATAGCTTGAGCCATAAAGCTCAAGTCTGGCACAGGTTTGCACCATGACATGTGCCTCTTTTGTTGCCAATGAAATTCCCATTATCTTACTAGTATGAGTCAGGTACTGGATCAAGCAATTTTCAAGCTGTGTCCTCTGGTTCTCAATATCATGTCGAACTGTAGAACCTTTGGCCAGCCAGGATAAATCATTGGGAAAAGAAGGGAGCTTACAGTTTTGCAAAGCACAAATAATTGGTTCATTTTTCACATTTGAGCTGCATCCCGAAGTTGGCAAGAACCTTTCAACTACTATATCTTCATCACAAGACTTGTCAAGTAAACCAATCTCTGGACATGGCCAACCAACAGGATTTGAACTGGCAGCAGCAGTAATTTCCTGCGCTGAGCAATCTAAGGCTTCATTGAACAATGAGATACAGTCATTAGGACCCAAATCGGAGTTTCTGCTGATGTCAAGCACCCCTGAGAAGGAATCTAGATGTGTGTGAACAAGTTCTCGTGTTTTCACACAGTGAAGGTTGGGTTGCAAGGGTGATTCACCTCCCAACCATTGCAGCCCCTCTCTTAATCGTGTATCACTGAAAAACCCACCCAAGTGTCCCATTTACTGGTCTTCACAAAGATAAACAACCAGAAAGCTACTAACCCGAGATTTGTCAATGTCTTGAAGGCCCAGCTCATTAATTATAACAGAAGAGAAACCGTTGTCACATGAGTCACATAAGATCAGAAGAGGCAAGCAAGCCCCAGAGGGAATTGACATCAGAAGATTATGAAGATGAACTCTCTGAAGTTTCCATGAAATGCTCTCAGACACAAGAAACAAAACTGCACTTGCCCCGGACACAGCCTCATCTAGACTACCAAATGCTGTATCCCTAACTACAGACAGGCAGCAGGTAGGATAAATGTCCGATTGACTAGAAATCCATTTCCTCCATATTACCAAGCCAGGAGGTGAAATAACCACATCATCATTGCTAGATGGCATCAACTTTGAGGTCAACCACAAGCCTGCTGCTCCCATTTCATGTCCAATGTTCATCTGAGAACATAAAATTATTTTCCAGCACAAGCATTTAGCATCTGGATTTCGTCGGCCTAGTATACCAGCAACTATATCGGAAACATTAAGTCTTGCCCATGATTTTTCCTGTTTTTCATATCTCTTCCTGATAGCTATATCAATGTCAAACTTGTGGAAGTTGCTAGGTTGCTACATTGAAAAAGGAAGCCACCAAAGTCAATAATAAATAAATCAATAAATCAAGTCAAGGTTAGGTATTCACAAAAACTTCCTAATACAGCAAAGGAGAATTGCTTAATGATATTTATGTTCATACTTCATACAGTGTCAGTATTTAATTATGGAAAAATAGTATGTCTCACTCATTCGGTAACAATATTCAGTTAGTAGGAATTCAGAAATGGTCAACAGCAGCTAAAATATCCATTTAGAAATTAAAGTGAAGAATCAACAAAGGGATTCATTATTTTTGTTCAGCCGCAACAACCAAATTTATTTTTAAAGGAAGTGCCCTGTAACATCCCGCATAATTAGTAATATACATAAGTACTATATGTTATAGGTACATG
The DNA here is from genome assembly GCA_032173675.1 of Gastrolobium villosum. Classification (NCBI taxonomy): domain Eukaryota; kingdom Viridiplantae; phylum Streptophyta; class Magnoliopsida; order Fabales; family Fabaceae; genus Gastrolobium; species Gastrolobium villosum. The sequence continues at coordinate 7,901 of JAVKPL010016165.1, forward strand.
TGTAGAATTCGGATTTATGGTGTAGGTTTGATGACTTGCGAATTGTTTGACCTTTATCCTTGGATAAGACTAAGGTAATTAATTAAATTAAACCATAGGAGTATACATATGTAGGCATGTGAATTTAATCATATGAGTAAGGTGAGTGTGTGTTAGAAGGCTTTAGTGCCTAGTGGACTTTGGTAGTGGGCTAGTGTGTGTGGACTTGTCACTTTTGGGACTTGTGTGATTGGGTTCTTTGTGTGTGTGGCCAATGGCCCAAGGATGGCTTTTGGATCAAGCTAGTTCAGCCCAAGGTTGTGTCCACCCTTATCTCCCCTAAGCCTTGTCCAACTAGGGAGTCTTGTGTAGCAAGGAACAACCACTTGGCTAGGTGTATCATTCCACTCTTTTCTTGCGCACAAAAGGATGGATAGGACTTAGAAAAATCTGCCTACCTTTCTCTTGTTTGACCGCCACTTCACCTTGCTTTTGCATCTCTTGGATTCAATTTTATTGCATGAAAGACACATGTGCACTTTAGCATGATTTTGGGCTGCATACACCTCATTTAGGCGCACATGTAGAGAGTCTTGGATCAGATTTCTTGTGTCACAAAACTGCCTAACTTGTTGACTTGGAGAACCACCTTACACCTTCCATCATGAGACTGCCATGTGCAGATTTTTGCATGCTTTTGGCAGCCCATCATGAGCCAAACCTGCCCTTGCTTCCACATGCATCATAAGTAGGATCTTGGGGCTGCATCTTCATCATTTTATGCGCACAAGACAGCCCCAAAATCAGATTTCTTGGCTGCCACAAAGCTGTCTTGCTTGTGGACTTAGTGAACCTCCCTCACACCTCACCTTGTGCGCATGGTGTGGCTGTTTGTACAAGAAAATTCTGACTTAGTAGCATAATTCAGATCTGAACTCTTCCCCCCTCACCTCTTTGCATGTGCTTAGTGTGTATTTGAAGCAACCCCTTGCTTGTTTTGACCATGTGTGCAGTCACACCTTCCCAAGAAATCAGAAATTTCATGATGTCCATCATTGCAACCTTCCCTCACCTTCTCTTTAAGTCTTGCGCACAATTAGAGGGGGTTGTCCTCATTCTTCATTCAGCCAACCTCTCCCCCTCTCCCTCACACTCTAGCTGAACCTACAAGCATCCTTGGAGCAAGAAGACTTTGCTAACTCACCTTCCCTCACACCCTCTAAACCGTGACCTACACCAAGCAAGTGCAAGCTCTTTTTCTTTTTCTTCCCTCACTGTCCAGCCTTGGTACTCTCTCTTGGAAGCTGTCCAAAGGTGTCCTCCTCATCCTTGATTGCGCATAGACCTTCTCCTAGGAAGTGTGGACTTGTTGTGTTGTAAAGCTAGAAGGAGGTGTGTGATTCTTGACCAAGGAGTGTGTGCTACAAGAGGTAGGCCTTGAACTTAGAACACTTTCATTGTGTAACCATGTGTGTGTGCTTGAATGTCTCCTTGATTATGTGTGGTTTTGGATTCAAGTATGAGCATGATAAAAGTAGAATGGTGGAGCTAATTCATGATGTTTTGTATGCATAAAAGTCTCATGGTCATGCTTAAGATATATGCCACTGTTTTTGTATGAATATGCCACTGTTTGGAGGGATATATATGCCACTGTTCTGTATGCAAATGCCACTGTTTCCCTATGAATGTGCCACTGTTTTGATGATAAAATGTTCACTGTTTCGGATCCTCAAAATCACCATTCAAATGCCACTGTTTCTGCACATTATATGCCACTGTTTCTGCACATTATATGCCACTGTTTCTGCACATTATATGCCACTGTTTCTGCACATACATGCCACTGTTTCTGCACATTATATGCCACTGTTTCTGCACATTTATGCCACTGTCTTGATGTTCAAAAATCCCTCTTCATGCCACTGTTTTGATGCATAAAAACACTGTGAAGTGCGCGCACGACGGTGCTAAAAGCGCAAAGGAAAGGCGTTATATACGCAATATATGAATATGATGAAAAGGAAAGGCATTATATGCGCTATATATATGAATATGATGAAAAGGAAAGGCGTTATATGCGTTATATATATGAATATGATGAAAAGGAAAAAGGAAAAGGAACAAGGATATGTTGAAGTGACTGTTTATGATTTTGTGCCTAGTTAATACTGTTATATTATTGGTTTTGTTGCCACACTACTGGGATTATTCTCACCCCTTTTGGGGCTGCTATTTTCCTAAATGGCAGGAGGACGAAAAAGCATTTGAAGGAGTGATGTTTGCTGTTGCTTGCTGATGCATGGACTTTCACTGATACTGTTTAATTGAGTGGATGACTGTAATGCTTAATATTTTGGTAATACTGGATGACTGTAGACTTTATCATCTTCTATTTTGTTTTGATTCTTTTTATGAGCAGTGACTGTTTTGGAAATGTTTTGTGAAAAGGGTTTTTGAACGTTTCTTTAAGTACCGAATTTTAGCAGTTTTACCGGTACTTTACGGGGCATGTTCAAGGGGCAAACGAACTCCGATTTTCTATTATTTTATATGCACGCGAAGCCCCGAGAATTTACTTTCCAACTGTGCAGGTTTTATTTTTATCCGAAACATGTACGAATTTTAATAAGCTTCGCTTTACAACTGGTTTTCCTGAAAACAGACAGAATACGCAAGCATCTTGAGTGTTCTGTTCCGTGGGGCTATTCACCTCCGAATCGCGCATAATTTATATGTATGCGACGCCCCGGATGTCTAGTTTTTCAGAAGCTTGGAATATTTTTTATCGCACCGGAACTCGATTTTTTACGAATTTTATAAGACAGCAAGGTCTTCTGAAAAGTATAGAAAATTCAGCAAAGTGTTTTATAAATTGAAATTTCCTATGATTGATAATGATTTCATTTTGTTAATGGGTTTTATAAGAATCAATTCTGGATCTTTTATTGTTTCAAATTAAATAATGTTTGATAAAGTTTTAAAAAAAAAGAAAAAAGAAAAGAATGGGTTCCATACCGCTGTAACTCTAATACGATTTTAGCAAACAACCCTCTTGGATGCCTACAAGAGTGGGTCCCAATTAGTGTAACGCCCTCCCTTGTATGCATCCAAGAGAGTCGTTTGCTCAGCGGAATTAGAGTCGTTAACGTCACATGAGCTAACAAAGATTCTTATGTCAAAACCGAAACACGTTTCTACAATTCTTATGACTTCTGTTTGGATGATAAAAAATGTTTCAAGTGATTTAGAAAGGGCATGTTTGGGGCTTCGCGTGCATATAAAATAATAGTAAATCGGAGTTCGTTTGCTCATAAAAACATCACCCGTAAGGTGCACTGTAAAAAATTTCAGCACTTAAATCCTTTTCATAAAGGTTTTTCAAAACAGCCGCTGTTCATAAAAGTTCAAGGTAAAATATAGATGATAGAGTCTACAGTCATCCAAGAGTGCCAAAATATCAAACATTACAGTCATCCAATCAAACAAACAGCAACAGTACAAGTCCATTCATCAGCAAGCAACAGCAAACATCACGTCTTCATGTGCTTTTACGTCTCCCTGCCATTTTGGAAAAATAGCAGCCCCGAAGGGGTGAGAATAATCCCAGTAGTGTGGCAACAAAACCAGTAATATAACAGTATTAACTAGGCACAAAATCATAAACAGTCACTTCAACATATCCTTGTTCCTTTTCCTTTTTCCTATTCATCATATTCATATATATTGCGTATATAACGCCTTTCCTTTGCGCCATCATATGCCACTGTTTTATGCATAAAATGTCACTGTTTTATGCATAAAATGCTTACTGTTTTAGTCCATAATATGCCACTGTTTTATGCATAAAATGCCACTGTTTTAGTCCATAATATGCCACTGTTTTATGCATAAAATGCCACTGTTTTAGTCCATAATATGCCACTGTTTCAATGTCCAAAAACAATGATTTATGCTACTATTTTAATGCTCAAAAATGTACCATTCATGCCACTGTTTCTGCCACTGTTAATACCACTGTTCTGCCACTGTTTTGATGCCCAAAGTGCCACTGTTTCTGTTTTAAAACGTTCACTGTTTCTGCTGTAAGGTGCTACTGTTTTTCTGCTGTAAAACGTCACTGTTTCTGCCCACTGTTTTAGAGAACAACTCACTGTTTCTGCTCACTGTTTTAAGCACAAACGTCACTGTTTTTCTGCTGTAAAACACTGCTGTATGCTCACTGTTTTCCACTGTAAGACACTACTGTATGCTCACTGTTTTTCTGCTGTAAAACACTGCTGTATGCCCACTGTTTTCCACTGTAAGACACTGCTGTATGCTCACTGTTTCTGCTGTAATTAGCCACTGTAAATGATTGGTTGTAATTGATTTAGGTGCGCTTAAGAAGTGAGATACTTCGCTGCTGTTTGGTATTAGTTAAGGCACGCAAAGGTAAGTGTCAGGCGATAATGCCTAATGTGACTATTGACTACTGGTATAAAATTGTGACATGATGCTCCATATGCCGTAAAAATATTATGTTCCATTATGATGAAAGGAAACTGCCAAAAATGTGCCGTGATGGCTATATGATTATGAGGTAAAGACGTTATGTGGCAGCATAACGCATATGAAAGGTATATAAGCATGCACCTTACATCATACCGCATTTTTGTACGTTTTGTGTGTGAAAGCATAGCATGGCATGCATGTACCAAGAGCATATAGGTCTTGCTTTTTAGAATAGTTATGTACAGGACCATGTGTTTTGAGCAAGCATCATATAGGCATCCCCAAGGTACCGGGGTATGGGACACTTGGCATCAGTCCGCATAGGCCCACAGTTGGAATCCACATGGAGCTCAGGTGCCAAGGGATATTTGATTCCACTGTGAAGTGCGCGCGCGACGGTGCTAAAAGCGCAAAGGAAAGGCGTTATATACGCAATATATGAATATGATGAAAAGGAAAAGGAAAAGGAACAAGGATATGTTGAAGTGACTGTTTATGATTTTGTGCCTAGTTAATACTGTTATATTACTGGTTTTGTTGCCACACTACTGGGATTATTCTCACCCCTTCGGGGCTGCTATTTTTCCAAAATGGCAGGAGGACGTAAAAGCACTTGAAGGAATGATGTTTGCTGTTGATTGCTGATGCGTGGATTTTCACTGTTGCTGTTTGTTTAATTGGATGACTGCAATGACTAATGTTTTGGTACTCTTGGATGACTGTAGTCTTTATCATCTCTATGTTAGCTTGAACTTTTATGAACAACGGCTATTTTGGAAAACCTTTGTGAAAAGAATTTAAGTGCTGAAATTTTTACAGTGCACCTTACGGGTGGTGTTTTTACTAGCAAACGAACTCGGAATTACTATTATTTTATATGCACGCGAAGCCCCAAACGTGCTCTTTCTAAATCACTTGAAATATTTTTTATCGTCCAAACAGAAGTGAAAGGAATTGTAGAAACGTGTTTCGGATTGAACCTAGAAATGTGAATTTTGTTTGCTCATGTGAAGTTAACGACTCTAATTCCGCTTAGCAAACGACTCTCTTGGATGCATACAAGGGAGGGCGTTACATGCCCCGGGAAGCAATCATCTTTGATTGACTTCCATCCCCAATGCCATTCCCCTGGCTAGAGCAATTTACTAAAACTTCACAAAACCTTACCAAACTTACATCTATATAACGTCGAATTGGGAGCCCCAATGTCATCGAGTCTAGTGCAGCATATGATGCTAATTGCCTCTCTTCCCGTAACATCCTTAATTTTGACACTCGCCTCCTCCATAACCTGACAGGGCAGACAAGAAGAAAAATGTGGATTATAAAATATAATGACTTAAAAATATTAACAAATAGGGCATATATAGGAGTAATTCATATGCTAAAACTCTAAAACTGTGTAATGAAACAATGTATGAAAACCTTAAGAACAACTTCAGTTTGGCCTCAGCAATTTCTTCATCTTGACAATTTTCTTTAACTCCATCAATTTCATCTACATGTTCTTGGTAAAGAAGCAGAGACTCATCCTGTGATACACCTGTTTCCATCAATTCCAAGCCTTCCTTATCAGAAATATCATGGCCACTGGTAAAGTTTCCAGCTATATCCATTAAATGCGCTCCCACATATTTCTGCTCCAACACAAACTGTTCATGACTAT